>OX463849.1:29787730-29828221 GCA_949825065.1 Odontocerum albicorne | reverse complement strand
ATTTGGGACCTTAACGTAAATATGGGTATTTAGAATCATATAATGGGTTCAAATCCCAAGTTAGTGCGCTCTTGAGGAGTTTGCTCTCTAAACAGCGCTATAAAACTGTCATTTTATTATTATTAGTATAAAGTTCTAGATTATGGCAAGATCTTGGTGATGGGGTTATGTGATGTTACATGCATAAATAAATTTTCATTTTTGCTACGGTTTAACACATGGAATTCTCACACAAATGTTTTTTTTTACTCTAGCGCTGTGCTACGTCCTTTTCTTTCTTACCCTATGACACCAACTCATCAGTTTTTTTTCTATGCACAAACTAGTGCATTTCATTGATAAATTCATTTACAAAACTTTTAAAGTTAAGTATCTCCGTTGCCTAGTTGATAAGATATCTGTCTTCCAGCCCGGGGGCTGTGGAATCATTTCCCATTATTATTATTATTATACATCACAAGAAATGTACACAATTTGCGAAAAAACAACAGGTAATTTGATTTGGACATACAATTTTAATGGATCTGGGTTTGTTGCCTTTCATTTTTCGTATCCCCAGTAAACTAGGCTTTTGCCTGTATCTCACTGAGGATATTTAGCATGAAAAAATAAATTGATACTTCTTTCCGATTTTTGATTACACAAAAACAAAACCCCGTGAACGCTCTCATCAACCTTGTTTGTCATCAACATTGTTTCCCAGATTTTTCAAAAAGGCTTCAGATGTGGTTTTAATTAAAGATATCCGTAACGCATTTCTGGAGATTTTAATAGATTTTCAGTTAGTAATAAAATCACTGCGATGTACTGTATATAAAGAAAATTCAACACAATTCAATACTCGTCTAAATACAAAAGTGAGATCTGTTCTCTCCGCTTACCTCGCAAGGGACGTGGTGTGATTATATGAATATTTGAGTATTGGGGACGATCAAACCTTAATAATGATAATAACCATTATTATAGAGACTGCTGAGACCTTTTTAGAAGCCTGCTGGAAAGGCTTCACCTTTGGAAATGACTAAACGCGAGCAGAATTTGAAGCGATTTCATAATAGCAGAGCGCATAATACGAGTACTTCCTCCACACAATTAGCATATAAAACCAAGGGTGCTTGGTACAAATGGATCTCACACAGATTGTGACGCTTCGATTCTCACCCTAAGTAACCTGCTCAGGGGTGGAAGAACTAGATGAAACCTCCAACCCAATTGTATTTTATTAATTATCCTTTTATTATTATGACAGTTTATTTGAGGGCCACACATCTTTATGATTTTCAAGTTGTTTGTATTTTAGTATATATGTGGATTTTGGACATTATGATTTTATTTTATTTTCTTTATGATTTTTTGAGCTACTTTCTAGTAGTACCTTAAAAAAGTAAGAGCCATGGCCGATAAATTGTTAGGCAATTTGAAAAACCATATATATATTCTGTAATATATTTGAAACTTATAATAAACCATTAAAGAAAAAGCTTTTTAAAAGCTTCCTCGATGGTGTCTCACTAATTATAACTACCTTTTGCTAGCTTTGACAGGGCGTTGTAAAGACGCTCTGACACGGCTTTTTAAACGAACTCACCCATATGTACTTATCGGTTGGGTTGACGATCTCCGTCACCTAATTGATAAGACTCTGGTCTACCAACGAGGTCCCGGACGCTTCAAGTTCGATTCCTGGTGGTACAAAAAAAATCAATGAAACAATTATGTTACAATATTTTAGTCAAAATGTTGACTGGTATTTTTTTGTTTCATATTATCTTACTGTAGAGCAATGATAACTCATGCTTCCCTGTGAAATGGTTCAGTTAAGTCAATCGTAGAGCTGTATCCTAATTTAGTGAATTATAGAAGATATTGATTTCGGAAAATTCGTCCAGCAAGGTCATTTCGTTTGTCCTAAATAGATCATTTCATGAATACGACACTGAAAACAACCCTAATTTAAAATTGGGGGAATATTTTTCCTCATTATTTTTTATGAAATAATTTTTATACATGTATGTAATTTGTATATATGGACAAATTACAGGGTCATCAAAATATTTGTCTTAGATTTATCTTCAACCTAAAAAAGTGCGTTCAAATAACTTCATACCAGAAGACGCTGAACTGGTTGAACGTGAGAAATAGACGCCGAAGTCACATACTATAATATATCTACACATATTGTATACTATCTTTAACTCTTCCACCGCCCCTTCTTATCTCGTCGAAAATTTTCAGCGTCTTTCCGATCATGGATTTGCGCTACGCTCAAACAAAGATTGTTTATTGCCCTTGTTAGTTAACCACTCTATTTTTTTTACGTCTCCGTTACTTTACATGCAGTAAGACTGGAACCAATTACGAACCAATGTAAGACTCGCTCCGTCCTTGGCATGCTTTAAGAAGCGACTGAAGTAGTTCTTAATTTCTAGTCAGTAATATAACGTGTTTCATTCCTGATTTTTCTTTCCTCTACCCCATCCCTTCCTTTTACTTTGATTGATGATATCTCACTTGATATGAAAAGGAATGTTTGGGTGATTGTTCGTCTTTGAAAGGTTTATGGGCGTGCACTAACGTATGTGTTCGTGAATTTCGTGAAGATGGGTAGTAATTTGGATGTTTCCACATAACTTGTTTAATTTACTTTTGCCTGGTTGGTTGGAAGAGATGACTATCTGGTAATTAGCCCACCAAATTATTTTTGCAAAGCAGTGTTAATAAATACATTTGTAGGTGCATGTCTAATGCTAATAAAGGAGAAGTCAAGCATACACATTTAAAAAAAAAAAGGATGATAGAGCCATGATTAAAAGCCTTATTACCTTAAACAAAAGTGTCTTTTTTTCCAGGAAATATGTTTTTGCACTATCCAACTTTCAGTTTTAAATTCCTTTTGGGTTAGATATGATTGAGCCGCTCTCCAATTTTCTGTGAACCAATGAATTATAAAGACATCTCATAACCAAACAACGCCACTAGGGACTAAAATTTGACTCCGACCCTGTTTTTCGTTTTCGATTCGTAAGGGCTACGGGGGGAGGCGAGATTATACAAATAGACGGAGAGATAGAGGGTGGCGGAGCAAGATCGTGACATGTGGAGGAGGGGCGCTTCATTGTCCCGTAACCCAGATGGGAAATCCACTAATCCCGATGTGACATATCTGCTGCGTAAGTTTCCTGAAGCCTCTAACAATTATATTATCTACTTAATGCTGTACTGATTATCAAGCCTCCATACTTCCATATATATGTCCTGCTCTCAAATCATCGGATTTTTTATTCAGATATTATTGGCCTGTTATTAAAACAGCATTTTTATATTCTATAAGTAAAGGTCAATATATTTTCTAGGAGCTTTATTCAGGATCTCAACAATAAAAAACTATTCATAATTTAAGTACTCGTATAATATTTGACAGTGTACCAATAATGAAGTCAAATAACATAACTCAACAATGCATTACAATTCATAGATAAAGTATAATATTTAATAAAACTCTACAATACAATACGATTCATAGATTAAGAAAATGTTTAATTAAACTCAACGATATAATACAATATGATTCACAGTTAAAGTATAATATTTCAGATAACTCAACAATGTTATATGATTCACAGCTAAAGTATAATATTTCATGTAACTCAACAATGTTATACGATTCACAGGTAAAGTAGATTCACAGGTAAATATTTCATATAACTCAACAATGTAAAATGATTCATAGTCAAAGTATAATATTTAATGAAACTCAACGATGCAATACAATTCATAGTTAAAGTGTAATATTTAATAAAACTGAGTACAATACGATTAATAAATAGGTCAAGTGTAATATTATATTTAATAAAACTCAACTACGCAACATGACTCATAAGAGAAGTTTAATATTTAACAATGAACCAGGAATAAAGGTTCAAGTCCTAATATATAACACTGTCTGTCATGGTGAGATCAAATAAATGAGGTAAGCGGAAGGATGTTCTTCAGCCTTCATTCCCTTAAAGTGCTGTAAAGATTCCTGCCTACTTAAACAAAAATTTTACTCTCGCAATCTCTGCTCTTTCCGATTTAGGACTATGTGGACATCTGGTATTTGGATATTACCAAAGAACAGCTGGACAAATTACAGCGTCTTCAAAATGTTTGTCTAAGATTTATTTTTAACCTGATAAAGTACGATTATATCACTTCATACCAGAAGACGCTGAACTGGTTGAACATGAGAAATATACGCCAAATTCATATTAAATCCCTATTGTATAATATTCTTAACTGTCCTGCCCCCCCCCCTTCTTGTCTCGAAGAAAATTTCCCGCGTCTTTCCGATGATGGACTTGCGCTACGCTCAAACAGAGATTGTTTATTGGTCTTCCCAGTTCCCCGCTCTTCTTTTTTCACGTCGTCCTTTACTGCACATGCTGTGAGGCTCTGGAATAAATCACAAACTAATATTAGACTCGCTGCGTCCTTGGCACGCTTTAAGAAGCGACTGAGAAAACTCTTAAAATCTGGTCAGTAATATAACGTCTTTCATATCTGATTATTATTTTCTCTCCGCCATCCCTTAATTTTCCTTTGATTGATAATATCTCACATGTTTTTCAATATTTAGATATCCATAAATTTCATAAACATGGATAATCATTTGGATGCTTTTTTTCGGCCATGTTACTTGCTTTATTTCCTTTTGTCTGATTGGTCGGAAGAGATTGAGGCCTGACAATAAGCCCGCCAGATTGTATCTGCAACGAAGTGTTAAATAAATAAATAAATAAGTAATAAGAAACATTTACTATCTACGAAACAAAAAGAAAACACAAACAATAGAAATAAAATCTATTGAAGTCATCTTGCATGGTATGTGACATTCGAGTATAAGGGGAAGTTTTGAGGAAGAAATGGAGAAGGAAGTAGATTAAGTAATAGATAAATATTATTCTCAATAAATTTCAAATCTGGTAAAGGATTGCACTTTGGAGCTTAAGACTGAGAGACAATTAAAAATTAAAAAAAAACATTAATTACAAGAATAAAGATCAAATCTTTTAATTTGCCTTCTATAAAATGTCTAAATTAAAATATAAGCTTCATGAAAACGGTGATAGACAATAACTCAACTTAAATGAGATTAATCAAAGAATAGTTATCTGGCATGATGGAATCTGTAGATGATCAGGGATCATCTCTTCAGGATAATGAGAGTATTTGCAAAATTTAGTATTCCCACAATATTAGTGACGAAGCGTGCAGGGTCGCCAGTAGGGGCAGTTCCACTTGGGTGCGGTACGCCTCCTAACAGACTAAAATAATGTATCTCATTCTATGCTTTCAGCCAATTAAAGGCACTTTAGAAACTTCAAGATAGTTCGTTGTATGTATTGGTAATAAAGATCTTCAAATAAATTGGTTATTAGGTAAATCAATGTTTTTTCGACACTTCTGTATTTTTTAATGTGACGAACATTTCGGCTCACGACGACTCTTTCAAATTTATCATTGGCAATTCATACTTTGTTAATGGATATTCATCTAAATTTCGATATTCTCAGACAGTAAGCAATGTTGGTTTTATCACGTTCATTAAGAATACAAAACATGTTTTGTAGCACAAATAAAGCATGCTCACGCTATTAAGATTTGAAATAATACCACATTAATCAATTGATATAAATATCTTATCTTTGTTTTGCCGGATGGGTTAATATCACATAGCGGAAGACCTACAGATATACTCAGTAGGTCACAATCTTTTTGCTGGATAAGATAATATCACATAGCGGAAGACCTATAGATATACTCAGTAGGTCACCATCTTTTTACCGGATAGGATAATATCACAAAGCTGAAGACCTACAGATATACTCAGTAGGTCACCATCTTTTTGACGGATAGTATAATATCATATAGCGGAAGACCTACAGATATACTCAGTAGGTCACCATCCTTTTAGTGAGTTTTTTGAGGTTCCCTAACTAAATATGTTTTCACACATTTGCAAATGCGGGGAAGCTCCAATTTATAAGGTCGTAGCCACTACCTTTCCAACCTTACACTCAATACGAACACTTTAATATCGGACACTGTATACATCTTCTTCACCATGCTCTGCCTTCTTTTTCGTCTTCTTGCGCGGCTGACGGGATGTTGCTGTATCTGATGGACCGGAAAGCTGTCTGGGGGGGCTGTGGGTAGGAGCAATGCGATTGGGAGATCGCCGGAATCTTACGATGCCTACAAGGGCCACTGACATGTGAATGCCTCTCTTTGGATATGTTCGCCAATAACATCTCTGGCTGACTTCGGAAACGTATCTGGGGTAGAAGGAGCACCCATAAACAACTTAAAGTGAAGACACCTTCTGAAACGTTTCCTCATAGTATACATAGATAAACATTCCACACACACAGATAATACAACAGTGGAAAAGGTGATCCTCGAAATCACTAACATGAAAGACGAAACATGTGGGGTATAAGTAAACATTTAGAAAACTAAATTTTAGAACTCTCTGTTCTGGTCATTTGATTTTATACTTTAAATTTTTTTTAACACAATGAAACTGAAACATGTTGGTAATGAACGTTCTTATACTACTTGGCATTGAGGTATTCTTCAAACGTACGTCTTCATTAATGTTTGGATACGCATCATATAGTGATCATTCAAAAAATAAATGGTCCAACGTTTCCTCGTTGAGGAAACCAAAGGGATGTGTGAAAGAAAGGTGATGGAAAGCCAGGAAAATCAAACTGAATCTTTGAAGGAAGATGTGTATTTTTAATTCGATTTTTGTATCGTATTATACTTTCGATGTATACAGTATAACATGCCTTATTCATTGCCAAATGGTAAACTCTTCCAATCTACCAGAAAAGTTAAAAAAAATCTAAACTGAAAACCAGGCTACAGCCCATTTTCGAAAATGTTAGAATTATTGACAAATTAACAAAACAAACCCTGGATTGGAAAACTGGGGTCTTACAAACTAGACCAAGAATGTTGTCATTCTGAAGAACATCGACAGCAGTTTTAAGACTAAACATATTTTGTGCGTAAAATAATATAATATTTGAACCACAACTGTAGGTGTAGGTGCCTCGGCCCTGAAAGGAGAGAAATCAAATATGCCATCAGTGCTGCACTAAGAGCCACTTCAGATGTAATTTGCATGCGTGCTCTTCATCGCAGATTATGCTGGAAGCCCTGAACTTTCAATATTATGCACTGCTAACTAACTTGATATCGCTTTGAACTAATTGCATAAAACTGTTTTTACTACAGCCACTCATAAAACAAGAAAAAACGTGACCGATACCTGATAAGTATCAACTTTTAAACATAATAAGTGAAGAACTTAATTCTAATGTTAATCTAGTGCATAAAAAGTAAATATTGCTAATCTTTTTTTTTATGAGACAGAAAAAAGCAGATTAATACTATAGAAGTCCGTGAACTAAGAAGACTTCACAAGGTAACAATGCTTGAAAAAATGGGGGTTGAATTGATTAGGGATGAATATAAACTTAAAGCGGATGCGTTACATAAGGTGAAGAAGAAAACGCTGAAATGGTTTGGGCATGTAGAAGGAACGAATGAAGATAGACTAACTAAACAAATGCACAGAGAAAATGGGAGGGGAATGTATTGTAAACGTAGACCAAGGAAAGTACGTTCAATCAAGTGAATGATATTGGGAAATAAAGAAAAGTTAGACTTTAGAGAAATCGTTGAAGCCTTGTGAGAAGCTGTATGGATGTGGAAGAGGGGAAATATGTGTGTCGAGATAGGAAGATCTGGCGCTCTGTCATCTCTGCCTCACTTAGAAGGGAAACTGTGTGGTGGTATGTATGTATTTATTTATGTCGGAGCAGGACCCTCCTGAACTCAACAACATCTTCGTCAAAAATGTCCACCAACATAGACATAAAGAGAGAGAGAGAAAACGAGTTATTTTATTTATATTGAAAATATCATCACGTGTTTAGTCTAATCTGTCAGTGATTTTAGGGATAACATTTTCCACTGTTATGTTATCTGTGTGGGTGGGGTGTTTATCTGCGTATACTTTGAGGAAGTATTTGTGTAGTTATATTTACTATAGTTTGTTTATGCCCCTCCCACCTCAATATGTCGTCGAATTTAGCCCGAGATGTTATGGGCAACATACCCAAAGGGATTCTGTTTCACATCAACGGCCTTGGCGAAATCGTCAAGATTCCAGCGTCCTACCGATCGTCCCGACCCGCCCCACAGCCCCCTGACGGGAGCACCCCGGCTTCCAGAAAAGACAAGAAGTTACCCAATTTTTGTATTTTTATTATCGATATATTTTCACTGCAACTGTCGTAAGCAAATTGATGTTAACACATTTCAATTGTAGAAGATTCAGTCTGTTTTTAGCAGAATATAGTAATAAATTTGAGTCAACAACTGTATAGTGGGGCTATCAACGATGTTTTGAATTACAACTACATCATTATATTGTTTCGGAAAATATTATTACGTGGTTGTAATGTAATAAGAGATCGTGGTTAAACATGTCAGGTGGGAAATCCGAAAAAAAATTACTGTCTCAGAAATTGGCCCTTTCAATTGGGTTGAAAAAGATTTAATTTTGAAGCATATTCTAAAATATCATCATCGACTTATAGCATATTCGAAAATATCACCATCGACTTAAAGCATATCCGAAAATATCACCATCGACTCATGGCATATTCGAAAATATCATCATCGATTTTTAGTTCTTGTGTTTTATATAATTGTCTTAACTTATAATTGTTTAATGTGTATATAATACATATATGTTACTTAGCATTTCGATGCGATAATTTAAAATACTGTGCAATATATGACTTTTCTCACTTTACATTTGAAAGGGAATTGGTCGAGTTTTTCGGAGTTTTGATAAAATTATGTCAATATATTTTTATATCAGAGTTGTCTTGTTTCGCTAACAGCTGTTGTAAAATCGTTTGTACGTGTGTTTATATGAAACCACAATTCTTCTCCATAAGAAAGACAATCATGAGGATCTTAAGAACTGCCGTCCGATCATCATGTTATCACACTTTTTAATTTTTTTTACCAAAATCTTAATTAACTAATTAACTTAATTAATTAATCTTTTGACACTAACTAACCACGTGAACAAGCTGGATTCAGGAAGAGTTTCGGTACTATGGATCATATTCAAGTGCTGCGGGAAATAATAGAACGTAGTGAAGAATACGAACTTCCTCTATACCTAGCCTTTGTGGACTACGAAAAAGCATTTGATTCAGTCAAAAAAGTTGTCATACTTGAAGCTTTAAAAACACAAGGCATCGAGAAGGCAAAACAAGGACAAAACTAGAATTGAACTCGTTTGGATGTTTGAACAACATGTTCAAAAATAATCTCCCAATATCCTTAAAGCGAAACAACCAGTGTTTTCTCCCAGCACTTACGTATGGCTGTGAGACATGAACGCTCACAGCAAAGAACACACAAAATCTCTAGACTGCACAATTGAGCATACAGAGATGTATGTTGGGATATACTAAAAGAGACCGTAAACGAAACACCTGGATTCGCAATAAAACAAAGGAAGAAGGCGTAATAAAGGTGTGCAAGAAAATGAAGTGGTAATGGGCAGGACACGTAGCCAGAATTTCAGATTCCCGATGGACGTCCGAAATAATCCAATGGTATCCAAGAGGCATAAAGAGGCCCAGAAGAAGACATCAGAAAGCATTGCAGCATCACATGGCACCAACGAGCAAAAAAATTAACTATTTGGAATCAACTTGGGGGACCTTCATCCAGCAGTGGATTGACCCTGATTGACAATGATGAGGATGATGATACTCATGTCAAATAACCTGTAAAAAACCAGATGTCTCACTTATTTTCTAAAACCTATATACGCGTTTTTAGTTAAATTAAGCTAACAAAATAATTGAAAAAGTTAGTTAAACCTTAGGAAAAAACGTGAAATTTGACATTTTCTAACATGTCGCATTAGTGAAGTTTATGATAGTAATAAAATGACAATTTATACAGCGTAGTTTCGCGATCAGACTCCCCTCAAAGGCTTCTTACTTAAGATTCGAACCAGGTATTATATACAATTTAAAAATATTACAAAAATAAAACCAGTTGATTCTAAAGAAAAGTAGTTTAAGTTGAATAACAATAATTATTTTTCATTTTGATTTCTTGTTTAATACTCTAATATGGAATTCCGCAAAGTAACAACCAAATTATTCAATTTAATATTTATTTGGTTTGGACTTACACACTTTCAAGTTCGTGTATTTTTTTCAGTTGTTTGCTATGATGGCTCAAAACCGAAGAACTTTTTTAATAAATAAGTGATGTCAAAATTCAATTCATCGAGTTCCATATTCAGGAAAAATAAATTAAATGTGTTTGATAGTTCTGTATATTTTTTTATTAAATTGATGACAGATGTTTGACCATACAATGGTGACAGTTTGACAAGGCCATTTTATGGTGAAAGACGTGTACTAATTTAACAAAATAAAAGTCTTTGAAATGTGTTATTGAATTTTCCTTTTATTTTATTTAATCGATAGTTTTATTAGTCTGAAAATGTGTACATTGCCTTTCCAATAAGAGTAAATTTTCCAACCATACTTGGTCTTCTTCTATTATACCTCCTACTTTACACTATGGTATATACTTGTTTTGTTAATCGTTTTTCATTCATTTGTTCTACATGTCCAAACTATATCCAAGTGCTCACCTTTATATGATTTAACACATCAGCTTTAAGTTTATCATTAATCCCTAATCACTTCATTTCGTATTCTGTAATACATTGCTGCCCCATATATTAAATCTCACTGTCCGAATTTCTAAAACATTTATTCGGCTCCTTTGAGTCTTTTTCCGATTCCACGTTTCAGTGCCATACATTAAAATGGACACTGAAATGCTATTATGGACAACGTTAGCAAGTTTTGATTTAGTTTTTTTTTCAGAATATTATCATGTAAATACTCCATTCATATTGTTTTCTACCGCTAGATGTCATTTAATACCCCTCATAACTCTATCATCAGAGAAAACTCTGACTTCATACCACAATTCCTGAACTTGCTATAACAAAAGGTCTTTCAAATTGAACGTTTTTTTTTCAATTCTTGGATAAAACACAGATGGCATCGCGAACTTTCCTGGGTCTTGTGACATTTGAAAAGTGTAATGTATGATATTTATAATAATGGAGTCGTATGCAATACAACAACGCGTTCAAATTATTGAATTATTTCATGTATTGTAATCTCCGAAAACGGTTATGTTAATTGGCCACCAAGATCATGTGATCTGACACCGTTGGACTATTTTCTCTAGGGTTACTTGAAAAGCGTGGTCTATAACAATGACCTCCAATCAATTTCTGAGCTGAAGGACGAAATTATTCGCGTTATTGGTGAGTTAGAACCGCAATTATACCAAAATGTCATCGAAAATTTTGACAAAAGAGTGGACATCTGTGGAGCTGCAAGAGGTGGACATTTGGCGGATATTGTTTTTTGTATTTAAATCTCATACATTATACTTCAATGACCAATAAAAAGTTTTTGAAATCAAAGCAAATTGTGTGTTTTATTCAAGAATTTAAAAAATTAGAATTAAAAAAACCACTCAATTTCAAAAACCCTTTATTGCTGCCCCATATATCACATTCACTTTTCCTATCACACGTTTAATCATCATAACTTAGAATTTTGCTACATTGAAGACATTTGTATTCACGTCGCTCATACAATTTACTTCATCAAACTCTGTAATTCATTCTTTCCTAACATTATCATATAATCAACATACTTCAATCCACGTTCATCCCTATTCTAGATATTCAAACTATCTCGGAGTGCTCTTCTTGATCCAGCTCAATACATCAACCATAAGTACACATTCATCCCTGAAAGTTTTCTCGGAGAAAATTGACTGAGGAACTAATTTCAGAACAAAAATATCTTCGATTTGTGACATTTTTAGGAAGGACATAAAATATTTCGCTTAATAAAATATTTTTAAGACCGAAAATACTATTCATACTACATGCTTTCTCAGATTCTATGAAATTTATTTCGAATCACTTACATATGAAAAAAAGTGTTTTTCAAACTTTTCCTGTATAAACTTGTTTGTATTGAAAATAAGCTAATCCCAAGTGGTAAAATTTTAAACTTTCATTAAAAATTGTATCGTTTGGTTATTATTTGAAGTGCGATTTTGATTAATTTAACATAAATGATCGCTAATCAGATCGCTACCCAGATATGATGGGAAAGTTCAGATTATTTTTTTGGATTTCGATCGAACATACCCACTCTCCTGACGATTTTGATGAATTTAACGTGAATGATCGCTAACCAGATCGCTACCACCCAGATATGATGGGAAAATTAAGATTATTTTTTTGAATTTCGATCGAACATACCCACTCTCCTAACGATTTTGATGAATTTAACGTGAATGATCGCTAACCAGATCGCTACCCAGATATGATGGGAAAGTTAAGATATTTTTTTTGGATTTCGATCGAACATACCCACTCTCCTGACGAATCCTTGCAAACCATGACCTAATTAGAAAAACATGTTTTCCAGGCCAGGAGCGCGAGTTCGGATCTCATAGGAACATAGATAGTCTGGTTTTCACATGACATTTTATGTTTAATTTTAAAAAGATTGCCTCATGGCAATAAACTCGCCAGGTTGCACAGTATACAACGAAATAATTCAAAGTTGACATTTACGAGAATTTACACGTAAAATAAAAACAAATAATGTGAATGTCGTATATTAGCACATCCGCACACACAAACAAACAATTCTTATAAAGTATCAGTATGGTGAGGTGACCAAAAATGTAAAAGAACCATAACCGATTTGATTTATAGATTGCGTTATTGCTTTCTCAAAATGATTTATTTCTTCATATTTCTCTCGTATCCGATAGAAACAGAAAATATTTGGAACATTTTATGAGTATAGTTTTTTAGAATAGTTTTGATGAATTGTGCCGTAATAATTAAGACACGTGCCTGCATGTTTAAGTGCTATATACAAAGAAGATTTTCCATAGACAGCATTTTAACATCTTATTTCCATCACCTTGTTCTCTGTAAGCTGAGTATTGAAAGACCAAAAAGAATTCGCAAACCTCCGAAGATAATCAGCAAACTCAGTATAGAATCCATCGGTGATAACAACACTCGTCTATTATATCAAAATAGACTGTCCCAAAATCTCATTGATAATCCAATACTAGATTCCGATGATATTAATCAAGTATGGAAAAAGATAAAATCAGAAATTGACAAAGCTGCCACGGAGGCTCTAAGAAAAAGAAACATAAATGTCAATGCGAAGAGAAACACCAAACCATGGTTTAATGACGATGTACGGCAGCTCGCAGAGGATAAAAAGAAAAGTTACTTGACTTGTAGAAGCAACCCATCTAGAGAAGAATACGCCAAATATGTTATGTAACTGTCCGAAACAGAGTAAACTCCGAAATCAGAGAGATAAAAAAAGAATATTGGAGAAAGTTCACCAAAGATATGGAGCGTGATCTCTATAGCGCCCAAAAGAAAGTATGGAAGATGCTAAGAGATAAAAAGAAACCAATTAATGAATACGTTCAAACTAACAAAATTTCTGTAGCGGAATGGGAAAACTACTTTAAAGACCTGTTTAACAACACATCTCCACCAGCAACTCCAAATATAATAACTAACGAACCCACAACATTGGAGGAGAGTAAAATTAGACAATAAATGAAAATACTCAAAAATAGAAAAGCTCCTGGAAGGATAATATACCAAACGAACTTATAAAATATGGCGGCGAAGAACTAGCGAAAAGTCTCCACAAACTCTGCAACTTGATCCTTGAAACTGCAACAATATCAGATGAATGGAGGGCCAGTTTAACGATTCCCATCTTCAAAAAAGGACAAAAATCTGACCCTGGTAACTATAGAGAAATATCTCTTTTAAGCGCATTTCTCAAGCTCTTCACCAACATCCAAAGAGTAAAATTAGAACAACAAATTGAAAATAGAGATGAACAACAAGGATTTCGAACAAACAGATCTACTACAGATGCTATATTCATACTGCGGCAAATTAAAGAAAAACCTTTGGAATACAACAAAACTGCTTACCTTGCTTTTATCGATCTGACCAAGGCATTTGATAGAAAGGAACGTGTCACCCTCCATCGCCAGACCCATTAGAGACATAAACCTAAATAGCTCCACAAGATTTCGCGTAGACGGAGAACTCTCTACTGATGTTCCAACATCAACCGGGGTAAGACAAGGAGATAGTTTAAGCCCATTTATATTTAACTTGGTTATGGATAAAATTATAGAAGAAGTTGCCGACCTTAACCTGGGATACAAGATGGGCGATAATATGCTTAACATCATATGCTATGCTGACGATGCCACCATCATAGCCGAATCAGAGAAAGACCTGCAACAAATGCTACATCGATTCCACACTGCTTCCAAAAAATACGACATGTATATCTTCATCACCAAGACTAAATGCATGACTCTAGCCAGAGAGCAAGTTGGATGCAGTGTGGCGATCAACGAGACACCAATTGAACAAGTAACAAAATTTAAATACTTGGGTGCTAGCATAATGTGCAATAATGACCTCTATGGCGAATCGCTTGAACAATCACAAAAGGCCGCAGCTATTTCCGGATGTCTAAATAACACTATCTGGAAAAACAAGTATATGAACATCAATAGCAAGGTGAGGATATACAAGACCTGTGTCCGCCCCATAATGACATACAGCATAGAGTCCATAGCCGACACTGTCATAACCAAAAATCTCCTTCAAACCAGCGAAATGAAAGTACTCAGGAGTATCGCTGGCAAAACCCTTCGTGATAGAGTACGAAACACAGAAATCCAAAGGATGTGCGAAGTTGAAGATATTGTCAGATAAGGACGACAGAAAAGAAGGTTCTGGAACGAACATGCATCCAGAATGGCGGTACCAAAAACCGTAAGAATGGACAGGGACAATATCCCCCAAGCAAGCAGACCTCCAGGATGACCTCCCAAAATATGGCAAGACAGCTGGCAGGCGACGTCACAAGCGGGAAACAATGATGCAGGACTATAACAGGCCGACAGGCCTAAAATAAGAAGAAAAATATGAAGATTTTGAAATAAACTAATGACGACGCGATATGTCTCAAACAATTACCCGGAACAAACAAATCAGATTAATTCTAAATTACAACTAAGCAAACAAAAAAAGTGGACACCCAATCGAAAGGATTTTCCACTCTCTGGTGATCTGTAATGAAAGATCTCCCGTAAGAAGACGCTTGGATAAAGCCAGGGATACTATCCACCCTTGACTTTGAGGCCCAGTAACGACGACAGTTAATATGATACCTCTACCTTCCGAACAACTAAGAGGGTGTTTCTATGTATACATCCCCCAAGTTGTTCAGGTCAGAATTTCAGGACCTTAGTAATATATTCATTTGGAACAATATGCGCTTAAATATATTTATTTAATTCATTATATTTTTGTATAAAATTAACCAACTAAACAGAAATTTTTAAAATAAAAAAAAAGTGTAGGACAAAAATGTTACAGTAACGCAGAGCCTAGGAGCAGAGTGCGTGAATTTAGTCGGATATCAAAGACGACTGTGTTTGATGGAGGGTTGGGCGGGATGCGCCATCAATAAGAATAACCGACATGGAGAAGGAATAAGGGACATAAACACGGGAGAAGAGGGTCAATTGTACGGTTATTGCCGGAATAAAGCATCCGCATGTGTCGCTACACTAGAAAAAGGCAGGGGGCTGGTGGAAGATGGGGAAATGCTGTTTTTATTGAGAGATTCTCAATGGAGAGACTAAACATAACGGTTTGTTGATATTATATTTCTGAAGAAGATTTTTCCCTTGAATTGATCATTTGTTTATTTATTGATACTTCACTCTAGTATAATAACGGCGGTTAATTGCCAGGTGGTTATCTTTTACAACCAATCAGACAAATATAAATGAGAGACTTAACAATTGAACTAGTTATTTATTAAGGATATCCTTGTTTTAATTTTTAGGCCTTATTTTGCTAAATAAAAAATTATTATTTAAATCAATAGAACAATATTAAAATCGCAATTTATAAAGCATCGTTTAGAGCAGTGTTCCCCAACCTTTTTAGACCCGCGGACCGGTAAAAAAAAGGAAAAAAATTTCGCGGACCACTAATACTGAAATAAAAATGTTTTTTTTATTTAATATTTTTTTAATCTTATATTGTGACAGATGGACATATGTAACTATAATTAACAAATATACATATAACAGTTAAACAATTTTAATTGTAACATTGTCTGATACAATTCAAATTTAACAAAAACAATGGGGTTTTTTCAACAAACTAATGCGAAACCTGCTGTTGCATCTTTGCTAATATATTGGATATTCTTGGCTGCAGTGGTGTCTCTGACAGACGAAGTGCTGCATTCACGTCCAGCCTATTCCTTTGTTTCGATTTTATTGAGGACATGGATGAAAATGCTTTTTCGCATGAATAGGTTGTTGAAAATGACATTAATAAATTTATAGCTTTACAGCTTAAAGATGGATATTCATCTTCCACTGATATCCAAAACTGAGGCAATGTTAATGTTTTGTGTCTGGATATCAGAGTGACATGCGAAGACAACTCTATTAATTGTTCTTTTTCTCTACTCGTAAGAGTACATGAAATGATGTCCTCCATGAAGGGATTATTAATCCAAAGATTTCCTTTACGAGGATCCTCATTTTCGGGATAACATTGATTAAATTTTAGTACCAGCGCCTTCAAGTGTTGACTTATTACATTTAAAACACCTTTCCTGTCGACGTCAGCGGCAATTAAAAATTCTTGCAAAAGTGGAAACATTTCTAAATCCTCAACTTGTACCTGCGCGACAAACCCAAAGAACTAGCTTCTTTTTAAATGCATCGACCTTATTTCTCAATTAAAAAATATTTGTACAAAACCCCTGGAGAGAAAGATTAAGGTCATTAAGTAGACTAAATATGTCCGCCATATATGCGAGTTTACTCAATCATTCCTCGTCCAAAAAATGTTCTAGTAGGGCGGAGTTTCTCTCTCTCATAAAATGCGAATTTCTTGAAATTTGACATACTGTTTGCGGCCCGGCGGAAAATCTCTGCGGCCCGGCACCGGGCCGCGGACCACCGGTTGGGGAACACTGGTTTAGAGAACGAACTCTTCTCAAAAGCGTTCGAACGATGGATGTGACCACAATACTATTGACAGATTCAAAATGTTATTTTATCTTAATTTTCATTATTTTATGAACATGGTTAAACTTGTTCGAAGCACATCTGGCGGGTTTTTTGTTATGTTGCAATTTCTTTCAATCAACTAACTTATATTTGATTTATTAAACTATTTTTATTTGTGACGTATTTAACAAAAAATATATTCGTTGAAATTTTAAGCAAAAAAAAAGCAAGGAAATAATTTATATCTATCAATAGTGGTAAATTACAGCGTCTTCAAAATGTGTGCCTAAGATTTATTTTCAACCTACGAAAGTACGATCATATAACTTCATACCAGAAGGCATTGAACTGGTTGAATGTTAGAAATAGACGTCAAATTCACATACTGTCTCTATTGTATAATACCCTTAACTGTCTCGCCGCACCCTCTTATTTCGCCGAAAATTTTCAGCGTCTTTCCAATCATGGATTAGCGCTACGCTCAAACAGAGATTGTTTATTGGCCTTTCCAGTTCACCGCTCTTCTTTCTTTACGTCGTCCTTTTCTGTCTATGCAGTGAGACTCTGGAATCTGTTACAAACCAATATAAGACTCGCTCCGTCTTTGGCATGCTTTAAGAAGCGACTGAAAAAACTCTTAATTTCTAGTCAGTAAAATAACGTGTTTCATTCCTGATTTTTCTTTTCCTTTCCTCTCCACCATCCTTTCCTTTCTTTTTGATTGATGATATCTCACTTTATATGAAAAATAATGTTCGGGTGATTGTCCGTCTTTGTGGGGTTTGTGGGCATGTTCTCACGTATATGTTTATGGATTTCATGGGGATGGATAGTCATTTGAATGATTTATGCGACCACGTAACTTGCTTCATTTACTTTTGTCTGGTTGGTTGGAAGAGATTGCCGCCTGGCAATAAGCCCGCCAGATTGTATTGCAATAAAAGTGTTAAATAAATAGAACTAGAAGAAAATTGATTCGTTATCGAAATTCGTTCCACAGTCACACCGAGTATGTCGCAAATGAAGATCGGTAGAATGTGGTGTAATCTGTTGATATTCAAAGTAGTCTCTCATCGTCTGATTCCAAAAACCTTTGTAGATTTTTTTAATTTGCAATAGTAACACATGCTGTTTTAGATGGAGTATAGCGTATCCGTTATGTGTTGATAAATAATCAGAAACCTTGACAAAACCTCCCAAAAAGGGCAGCCTCCCAAAGTCACACACGCCAACCCAATCTTCAAACTTTAAAACAGACAAAAAAATATCAAATTGAAATGCTTGTTGAGAAAATGAACGTCAACTAAATATAAAGATCATCAATCCACAAATTTAAATAAAATAACTTTTGAATTATATTACGATGATTCTGAAAGGCATAAAGAGATAAAGAACAGAATCAATAAAAAACGGCCTAATGGGATTATATCAGTAGGTAAATACGAATCACCTGTGTGAATCAGTCATTACACGACGATCTCTGTGACCTAGTTGATAAATGTAGGACAATTTATATGATCTAGTATGTAAATGTTGCGGTAGTATTGCTAATGACGAACTTGCTAATTTAAGTCGCTCTAAATCCAAAACGCCTGATTAATGAGGCTGAAGATTATATTGTCTCCCGGCCACACTCTTCGACACGTCTAATGCCTGTTGAGGGTGTATTGAGGAGTACCATATAATTGAATGAGTGAAGTTGAATTATTTCTGATTTGAATAAAATGAACAAACTGCAAAATAAATTGCAATCAACCGATGAAAAAAAAGTAATGAATGGGGAAGTAGAAATCACAGTAGGTACTTATAACTCACAACTTTGATACAAGTACACAGAAGGGGTACAAATTAACTTGACAACTTTTATTTCATATGAATCCTGTAATAAATACAAGCAACCCAAAAATTTTAACCAAAAACACGGCTCTCTCAAGTATTTTTTTAATAAAAAAATAACCAAAACGATAAAAGTCCCTTCGCACACTCCCTCCTCTGCAAACATGTATAGGTTAGGCTGTCTCTCATGCCGGGCCTCTCATATGTCTACGTAGGATTATACGGGTTGTCGGTAAATTATTGTCAGCACAAATATTCCCAAACACAAACATTTTGCTTGTTCACATGGCGACATTAATAAATTCTTAGCGGGGCTTATCGTAGGTGAAGCAAACAAAAGCACAAAAGGGTATTCGACTGAACAAAAAAAACTATGATCATATTTTTCGATATGGAAACATACCTATAATGGGGTTCAACTGCAAATAAAAGATTTATCAATTTTATTTGCGTTTTGTTTCAAAAAACTAATTTTGCATACGGAAAGAATTTCAGTCACTCGCAGATAGCAGCCGGCTGTATATGATATAACGACACCTCATACAATCTGCTGGAAATCGAGCTCGGAACGCAATAATGCTGACGACCTCAGGGAACTTGTTGGTAATATTTCTGTCTCCCAACCTAGTAGGCCGAGGCCACACCAAAGTGCTTCGTTAGGTGCTAAGCTAGGTTTTACATGACTCATATACTAGGTGACTTCAAGCTTGGCCACACCAAAGTGCTTCGCACAAATTTATTTGACATTTGGAAGCGGTTCAGTCAACAAACGATGCTACTCTCAAAACTAACCAATTTCATTACAACTTATTATCTTTATTTACTTCCTGTGCAACTTCATTCTAAAGTGATTTTATTACAGGTACATTTTTGTATAATTTGCTCGATGGGTTCCACAAAGGTTCCCTTTTATACACAGCTGTTATTAAAATTTCCCTCATCTTGTAAAATCACGGGGACACAATAAAATGAATATGTCCCCTAACTCGCAGTGTAGCTCTAAGCACCAAGCGAGGCTCCTACCTACGGTAATCTCCACGTTTTGTCAAAACTCTTTGGTGTGTTTAACAATATAAGCTGTCCTCAGTATCTGCATGAAAACCCCCATTTTTGTGACCATGGATTGTTCCTCTGATCTAGTGACGGCAAAATCCTTTGTATACCAACTCATCACACATCATGCAGCTCACGCGGCCCGACTTTGGAACAATCTTTCTGGCTCAATCTGATGTGATACATCCTTATCGATATTTAAGAATAAACTAAAGAAACATTATTTATTCAAAATATTCCTCGTCCTTAACTCCTTTACAATTCTCAACATAAGTATAAAATAATTCACATTATTTTGTCAACATTGCACATCTGGCGGGCATATTGTTTTACAAAAATTTCATCCAACTAACTAACTCGTCTTCGATACATTAAACTATTATAATCCATGAGAAATTTTACAAGAAAAAAATACTTGTTTAAATTTAAGTAAAAAATCTAGTAAATACTCGTAACTTATCTCTATCAATAATCGTGCAATAAGAAAAAAGGATTTTCGTTCAATAATAAGGAAGGAAATCAAAGGAAAATTAGGATGTTAGGATATTCTGGGTGATGTAATATTTTTTTCAATTCTCTATTAAACATAAATAAGGATGATACACATCTGATAAATCTTAGAAGTTCGTTCTATAGTCGCACCGAGTGAACCACGACTATAGAACGAACTTCTAAGATTTATCAATGTAATATATTAGTATGCAAATGAGTATCGCCTCAACTGTAATGTTATATATTAGTATGCAAATGAGTCTCTCGTCAACTGTAATGTAATATATTAGTATGCAAATGAATCTCTCGTCAACTGTAATGTAATATATTAGTATTCAAATGAGTCTCTCCTCAACTGATCGAAAAGAACTTCCGTGTTCTGAAAGAGACTGTAATTAAATACGTCATCTCTTTTTTTTTCTTAAGATATTAATTTATCCAATATATATTTATATATTTTTTTAAATAGTGTTTTTATACACTGTGTTAAAAACACGGTAATGGATACCAATAATTATTATGAAACTAACACTGGTTGGTTGGAAGAAATTGTTATAAAGTACACGCAGGGCAACTAATGAAATGTTCACCATCCCTAGAGTTCAAACCTCCTTTACCCAAAGATAATATGCTTATTTGGCTCCCATTACTTACAATGGCGTGCCGACTTCAATAAAGCTAGGTAGGAAAACCATTTCGACAGTCGATCGGAGCGTGGTTGTTATTGCGACAGGATTTTGAGTACATGGGCTTCAGGATGAATGACTAGTGGAAAGGATTTGTGTGAGTTCGTGAGTGTGGGTTTCTTCTTGTTGTTTTAATTTTGTTTGTTTTTGTATTTGTGTTTCTGTGTATTTTTTGTTTTAATTTTTGTTCTTATGATTGTGTGCGGTATATTGTGGGATGAATATTTTTGGTCTTTCTGGAGTGATGATGTGTGAGGAGTTGAATTTTGCAAGATGTTTCCAGTTGTAGTTGAGTGTCACTGTTTGTCAGGTTGATGAGAGCGTGCAACGGGATTTGGTTTTTGTGTAATCAAAAATCGGAAAGAAGTATCGATTTATTTTTTCATGCTGAATATCCTCAGTGAGATACAGGCAAAAGCCTAGTTTACTAGGGATACGACAAATTAAAGGCAACAAACCCAGATTAATTAAAATTGTATGTCCAAATCAAATTACCTGTTGTTTTTTCGCAAATTGTGTATATTTCTTGTCATGTGTAATAATAAAATAAAATAAAAATTAAAGTTTTTATATGAAAGAGTTAAATAAATAGTTAAACACCTTGACGTCTTTTTATCTGTAGATAGTAAAATTAAAACGAAATTTAATAAATAAAAGTAAATGTGGAAAGTAAGAGTTTATTATTTGATAGTAAGAGTTTATTTTGATATACACAGGTATAATACATGTGAGCTACTCGTATCATATTATGTTGCTAGTAAGAGTATTCTGTTTTCATGAAGTTTTACATTACGAAGTGTTTCCCTTGGTATCAAGGCAATTTCCACTCGAATATTCGCTTTCAACTACTCTAAATTAATCTGGCTTGTAGACAAATACTTTTATTTTTAGAAAGACTTACAGGAATAATATTGGTGCGTTAAAATCTGGTAAACGAGGTGGCTATCTTACTTCCTAGTATTTTTTTATCAATTGATTTGAAAAATGTTGCTTTCAAATTGCCATTGTTTCTCTCACTGTATGAACTGTTGCACCATCCTGTTAGGATAGGATGTTGTTGGCACCTTCTTCCATTAGCTGCGGCATAAAAAAATCTAAAGCATCGCACTACACCGTTCCGTTCTCCATTGACTGTTTGAGTCCAAGCATCATCATTCTCGAAGAAGTAAGGTACGTAGATCTTTGCGGCCGTAATATCACACTACGTAACAATCATTCGAGCGGAGTGCAATGTTTTTTTTTATGAAGCTGTTTGCAGATTTTGTTTCCCCTAAAACCTACAATTTTATAATGTCAAAAAATACCAAATAATGTTCTTTTATTTTCAATTTTTTTTTCTTTATTACATAACTTTCATTTAAAAAAAAACAATCAAAATACACAGTCAAACATGCATGCCGCTGGAGTTTCCCTAGCTCCGAAGTATTCCGACACAGAGTAAACTGAACAAAACATGCAATTTTTCAAAGACTATGCATGATCTCGAGAAAAATATATTCACAACAAAATTGTAAAACGATGTATCTCAAATATTGAATTATTTCATAAAGTAAAATGTAGGTATCTTCATCAAATGCCATGCACGCGCTGTCAACAGCAAACTTTTATATTTGCAGGTAAGAGATAAATTTATTTAAAACAATATGAGTGGCATTTCAAATTCACATGTTTTACCGAGAAAACATACGGGAAACGCGGGAAATTTCATTTCAAATACAAATATTATGTATATCAGAAATGAAACGTTACGTCAAATGTCAAGATTCAAACAAGTAACAAATCAAGGATTAACATATAAATTGTAATTTATATATTAATACTTGAATTAACAAATTATTTATACTTATAATAAAAAATTAGACGATGTCCTCCTATTAAATACAAATAAACCCTTTGCTAACCATAGCACCTTACTTACCTTTTCTATATTGCCAAACCATCTTGATGTTTTCTTTTTTTCATCTACTACATCTTCTTCCGATCCACATTTTTTCCAGGTGTCCTCGTTACTTATTCTGTCATATATTATTTTACAAACATTCTACACAACGCTCACATTTCTACTGCACTTATGTTATCTAACTTTCGTATTTTTTTTCCACGTCCAAGTTTCGATAGATGTGTGTTATTATCAGGTTTTCAGTTAAATTAGGATCTTGTGCAAATGAGCACTTTCGTTGCATACAGTACAACCTGACAGATTTATTGCCATGTTTCGATAGCAGCCTTATATTATTTT
The DNA here is from genome assembly GCA_949825065.1 of Odontocerum albicorne. NCBI lineage: Eukaryota > Metazoa > Arthropoda > Insecta > Trichoptera > Odontoceridae > Odontocerum > Odontocerum albicorne. Next base: position 29,804,593 of record OX463849.1, on the reverse strand, counting down.
AGTACAACACAATAAATACCAACACGCTATATCTCTGTTGAGGTAAGTAAAGAGGACAGAGTACTAAACTTTTGAACCACGACATTCCTTATTCACTTTCTCCACATCCATAAATCTTCTCTGCAGTCTCTTCTGTTTCTCTTACATAACTTTTCTTGTCTCAAAATCTAATTCACTTGATCCCACCACACTTTTCTCGGTTATCCTCTACCATAACTCCCCCTTACGCTAGCATTATGAATTTGTTTATTCACTTAGATATTAGAATTTTCGAACCCAAAATTCATCAGTTTTCCTTTTCTTGAAATGCTTTGGTCGGTTTATACAATGTATCATATAAACCAATATTCCCTCTCATGCCAGACCGATCAAAGTTACACAGTCTGTTTACCCGATCCACCTAAACAAAACGGTTAAAACTTAGATCCAAATATCCAACCTTCCCTTTATCAGTGACCAAAAACCTCCCATTTTTTTCCAAATATCTAACAATTTAAAGAATCCTTATAAGACAACTCGTTGATCGTGGCTAAAAGATACCCATTTATTTTTTCTGCTTAAAACCTTACACCTGCTTCAAACCTTCAAACGATCACGTCCATGCATCTAGAGATTTTTTTGTAATGCCTGTTTAACAAGATTACATAGATTAAGCAAGCTTACAAGAATAAATAAGTTGTTCTTGCCGTGATGAATTCAGTAAATTATATAAATAGTAGACAGCTAACCCTCTCATGCAAGGTTTTGGAGGTTCTTTTTCTAACGTTTCTATATTGTTATAAAACGGTGCTTCTATAGAAAATATTTACAGGCTCAACTACTCCTATTTTTATTAACACGTTTCATACCATTTTTCAAATAAATAAAAGATAGCATTCCACACCACAATACTGCCATACACATCAACTGACAGCTGAATTTTAAAACTTCACTCGTGACAATAATTGATTCAGTAATGCACCAGGACACAGATAAAAAGCAATTTAAAAAAATATATGTTGAGTGATAAAAACACGCGCATCATTTTAATAACTAAAGTAAAAACAGTGTTTCATTACAAATCAAATCGACTAAAATTTACTATTTGGGTCATTTTTAAATTTTATATTTTACATTTTTTCCCACTTCTAACGAACTTCAGAGAGTTCCGGATATAACTACTGTAGGTGCTTTTTTTACTCTGATAGGCTAGTCTTGTTTTAAGTTTGTATCTTTTTATATCTTAAAGGTAATTTGACCGTTTAAATAAGCATAAATTAACATTTTTTTACGTACAATGACAGTATTTGTACTCGTCTAATTTATTTGATTTCTTGGTATAAACTTATTTTGATCATAATAGTTTTGCATGTAAAGGAACAAAAAGTATTAAAGAAAGAAAACACGTCTCAAAAACTTTACTTTTTGCCATGTAGAGAAAACTTCCGTGACCTCGTTAGTCGAAAGATTGTTTTGCACCTACAAAAGTCGAGGTTGATTTCCAATGTGTAAAAATAAAACAGGAATTGAGTTTGGTTTTCCCACAGAAGCCTTCTTAAAATACTCGTATATCTGGTTTGTTGGAAGAAAATGACACTTGTCAATAAGTCTACTGAGCTGTAATATAAACAATACTGAACTGAAAACAGTTTATTTTAGACTCTTATATCGCGACTTCAAACTTTTTTTTTTAAATGGACTTAGATCACTAGATGGCATAGTTAATTAATATTAACCTTTCCCTTTCTGTGCTAAAAAAATCCGTGCAGTCCGGTGCTGTGTATTCAATACACATGTAAAAATGAGAGATTTAAAATCGGAAAAATAAGAATATTCATAGCCAATCGCTTAAATTAATTAAATTTAAAGTCAAAAGTGATAATAATTGAAATTTCATTGCTAAAAACATGAAAAAACATCGGCCGACATTCACAAAATGGGCAAAGCGACCACCTCAAATGAACGTCCGAAAAATACTGAAGCGAGAGAAGCGAGCAAACTGAGATTATATTTTATGCGTTCCCATAGATCGAAGTAAAGTGAGAGTGAGACGTGAATAACGTCGCTTCCTCACCCATAGCGATTTTTTAGAATGAATATACTTAGGTCACACACTGGCACACGTATGATTGTTTTGGTGAATTTATTCCCGATTTCACAAAATATCTCTGATGTGGCCGATAACTGCTAAGTATTATTAATATTATTTTTTTCATTCAATGCGTAAATGTATTACGGAGGAATACCTAAGACCTGAACCCAGTATTTATTATATTTATGAATATATGAAAGTTTTTAGAAGCAATGTGTACTAGTTACACATCATAGGGAAGGAAGGGTTAAAAAACATCAAATTACCTCAAGAAAACTCATAGTTTAATGCAGATAATACGTGTCAGGACAACAACCCTCTGCAGGAAACGCTAAGAATCAAGCCTGAAACATCTAAGTGGTAATACAAAGAAAAATAACAATTTATTGGATGCAGTGCGGGCAGAATTTGATGTTCCTAAGAAAATTAATAAATTGGTTCACCTGTTATTAAGGCAGCTTTATAGGTTTCACGACATTAATACATCCTAGTAAAAACGCCCCGAAGACACCGACCTAAAGAAAATGCTTCGAATAAGGCTGGGAACACCTGGGTGATATACAAGTATTTTGGATACGGTGGTAGCAGTGTTTAATGTACTTCACAAAAATCACTTTTATGTCAAGCTGCTAATAGGTCTCAAAACAATAGTAGACGCAAGCAAAAACGCCCCAAAGAAATCGAACTAAAGACTAGGGGAACCTTGGTGATATACAAGTATCTCGGATACGGTGCTGGCAGTGTTCAATGTTCTTAAAAAAATATAAATGTTCTCACATGTCATATTAGATAGTAAATAGGTCTCACGATAACAATACATCTTAGTAAAAACGCCCCGAAGGCAAAGATTTAAAGAAAATGCTGAGAATTAAGCTGGAGACACCTGGGTCACATACAAGTATCTTGGATTCGGTGCTGGCAGTGGTAATAATGAGTCCTAGTGAAAATGCCCGAAAGACAAAGACGTAAAGAAAATGCTGAGGATTAAGCTGGGGGCACATGGGCGATAAACAAATATCTTAGTATTGGAAATATCTAATGTTCTTAAGAAAAAATATATATTATATCTCTTGTTTATATTAGGCTATTAAAAAGTCTCACAACAGTAATTTATCCAAATATAAAAGAACCAAAGACAACGCTCTAAATGAAATGCTGAGAATAAAGCTGGACACATCTGGGTGATACACAAGTATCTTGGATAGGGTGTTGGCAGTGTTTGATGTTCCTAAGGAAAAAATAATTAATTCACCTATTATAGGCAGCTAATCGGTCGTAGGAGAATAATATATCCGAATAAAAACGGCCGAAAGACAATACCCTAAAGGAAATGCTGAGAAATTAACCGGGTCATCTGGATGATAAACAAGCATGAAAATATCTTGGACACGGCGTGCTGACAGTGTAAGATATTCTTAAGAAAAAAAAAACCTTCTGCCATAACCTCAACACAGAGTTAACCTGACCTATTGGGTCTGCTCTGTAGGCATTATTTCGTACAGCGGCGGGAGGTGCACTGGTTCGCTGAACCGGAGAAATGATTCGCAATAATTCAATTATATATTCGCAAACATGACTTCCAAAAATGTTAAATATTTGTGTAGATTAAATATGTATAAGAATACTGACAAAAAGTACGAGTATTTTGATTAAAGGGAAAATTCAAAAAAATTTAAAGTTAAATTTAAAAAAATATTCCTTTCAAATTGACCGTCCAAGTTTGCCAATACTACTGGAGCGATCTCCAATACGCACCGGACGGAAACGCAAATTTATATAGGGCAGACAGAGGCATACTGTAAACCGTAAGACAGCGATATTTCGTATTCGCTCAGCGTGCGTTGGTGCTCAGCGCACCAGCACACCTCGGGACCAGCCGCCGCTGATCCCGAATCATTGGGAATGAGTTTTTACAACACCAGTACACAAATCAAATTACAAAATCAATCACAATATTATATGTACTCGTACTTAGTAAACTGTTTGAAAAAGTTATTTTCTTTCAAGTTATGAATGTTACGAAATCGTATATCTCTAAGTTCTTAAAGTTTGCGGCCTGAAAAAGATCATACATGGACAGATACCACACCAGTCAAGCATACTGCATGGTCAAACAATGTTACAGCTAAAATTTCTCATATTTACCCGCAGTAGTATGTCAACTAGAGTCGATAGAAGAAGTGTCGTTTCGTTATATTCTGAAATGTTACAAAAATAATATTGCGTGGTTATCAAGTTTCTTTAAAAAGAAGGAAAGAAACCCCGATAGAAATCAAATGTCGTTTAGATGCTGATGTTGTTTCATTCTTGTTCAGCTTTTTCTTTCTTTTAAAAGAAACTTGATAAACGCGGTATATTTAATTTTTAACATTTCAGAATATAAGGAAACATCACATCTTTTGTCGGCTCTAGTTGACATACTAGTGAAGGTTAAGGTAATATTTTTTTAAATGTTATATCCCCTAACTATGTGGTAGGCACTGTTGGGGTGATATCTGTCCATATAGATATTATTATAATTTGTTCAGGAAGGAAATATTTAGACCTTTGTGATTCCTGACATCATAAGTTTGTGCCAGGTCGCGCTATCTCAGCTCTGAAATTAGCAAATAAATTGAGTTCTATCTGAATTTTACACAGCAACCTCCTCATTGAAATGCATATAAAGACAGTGAAGCGAGCTTTCAAAAACTTCTTTAATTGATGAATTTGCTTTGCACCCACTTCAATCTCCGGAATAACAAAAATAAACTTGACTAAACTTTTTAGAAAATGAAGACAAAGTTTTATTTTACTAATATAAAAAAGCATTTTACAATTCGTGTTATAATTATTATTATTTAAAAAATATTACACTTTGAATAAAAATAAATAGGTAATATAATGACAATTTATATAGCACCGTTTAGGGAATAAACTCTCAACAAAAGCGTTTCGACTCGATACTCGAACTCACTATTTTTGACAAATTTAAGAAATACAAAATAAATATATACACGTGCATATTAGTATGAGAGTAGGAAGGTAGTGGCTAATACCATAAGATTGGTAACTTTCCCGCATCTGCTTTTTCAGAAAAACCAATTTGATAAGTAAACCTCAAAAAACTTTCTAAAACAAGATAAGCTACAAATAAGTCTTTGTAGATTATCCGATATGTGATAGTAACACATTCGGCTTCAGGAGTAGGGTAACTTGTGTGTGTTCATTTATGAAATCGGCTTTTCTGCTTCTTCTTCTTCCCAGTGTCATGTCAGGTCCCGCCAACGTTGAATATCATCTGAGAGTAGAAATCAATGTCCCCGGCAGCCCGAAAAAGATCCCCGACGCCCCTTACACCAATCCAATCACATATATTGCGGAGCCATGAGATTTGTCTCCTGCCAACACCTCTTCGACCCTCTATTTTGCCTTGGAGGATCAGGTGCAGTAATTTGTACTTTGCTCCATTAAGTATATAACCCAAATAGGACACCTTTCGGATTTTAATATTAGTCAGCAACTCTCTATCAACTTTGGCTCTTTGAAGAACCCTTGTGTTGCTGACCATATTCGTCCAGGGTATCTGTAGCATTCTCCGGTACATCCACATTTCGAATGCTTCCAGTCGGTTCATACTACCAACTTTGAGGATCCATGATTCCACTCCATGCAATAACACTGACCAAACGTAGCATTTGACTAACCGTTGTCGATTTTTTTTTTTCTGCTTACAGGAGCAAAATTGAAATGTATCAAATCTTTCTTCCCTATATATATGTAGGTACATGACGTGGCACTACGCACGTAAAATTTTGTTTCAATTTCACATATATCACGAAAGCAAAAAAAAAATTATCGTTCAAAAAAATGTTTCAGACCCCACACCAAATTTCTATCCAGGTGTAAAGTTAGTCATTCGACTTATAGATTTTCCATTACATTAAACCTCTCTTCCTAAATATATCATTTTTATCTCCATAATATCTCCCATCACACACTTGTGTAACTTTTTCAAGCCGCTTTTGAATAATCCAGGGGTGCTAAACCTTCTGGCGCGCGAGCCGATGAGGCGTGCGGAGAAGTGCAATCAATCAAAAAGGAACGGCACATCCCTCGCATACATCAGGCTCAGACCACCAGGGGTTTACAAATTGAGATCTCCGAGCTTAACCGAAATAAATTTCGTGTAATTTTATTTGCGCGTAAAACTAAATGATCGAGATATTCTGTCAGCTACACACGAAGCCGTTGCCCAATGGAAATCGCTTGTGAAATGTCTCCACTAAATTGTACCCTATTTAAGGAAGGTTGTGTTTCAGTGGAGAGTGGGCTAATTTTATTGGATCGACCGCATTATTTAGTTCTTTTATAGTGAAAAATAAAAATAAACATATCTTAGTTTAGATTACAAAGAAGAAATGTTAATTTACGGAACATTAATTGTTAACAAAAGTAGGGGTTGAAGTAGGAGTCACAATAATATGATAACATCCGTAGCTTAGTTGGTACGAAGTATGTGCTCCAGCCCGGGGCTGGTTTGCTCGGTACCCAGATTTAATAAAAGTTTTTTGTCTAATTTTTACTTAAAAATCATTTAAACACTTTTATAATTGGTCGAAAGAGATTACGATGTGGAAAAAACATACCAAGTTGTAATGAGTACAATACCAAATTGTAATACAATATATAACAATGACATCATAACTTTCATCTTCTTTGCTTTCAGAACAATAATATTAGTAAGTTTTGACTCCTGCGTTGTAAAGCAATTAAAAAAATCATACTGACAATCTTCGAAGACCTTGTGGATAAGACTCTGGTGTTCCCCATTTTAAGGCTTCGGGTTAAATTTCTGATGGTACTAAAATTAATAAAAGAGGATTTCAGTCTGGGAAAAGTAATGTTTTGATAATCAGACTCGCACAAGATATACACGTGCAAGTGTTGTTCCTTGTCCATCCACGGTAGTATTATGATCACGTAAGATGTTGAAATATAAGTTACTTCTAACTCCAATGCTTTTAACCCTAAAGGTTGATTCCTGGGATCAAAGACAATATTGTATCTTAGTCACACTCTTCAATATATCAAATGTAGATATGTCGAGAGATGCTATACTATATGGATGAATAATTGTTCTAAAATTTTCTTTATGAATAACACAAATACGATGTTAATATCGCGACTCAATTTTCCAGTACCTTTACTAAACTCTTTGTCAGGCAAGGGCGGTACCCTTTTAAATAATAAAAAAATAAATTAAAATAATATCGATTAATACGATTACTATCAAATATATCGTAGCTATAATATCATTAGTTCACTTAGCCTAACGACATTTTCAAAAGCAAATAATATTCAGAACGCCTGCATTAGCACTGCCAGGGGCAGTTATGCCAAAACTCATGCAAAATCATCTGCATAAATCATGCAAATTTCCCGCGAAAGGGGTGAAACTTTCGCGAATAATTTAAATGACATTATTTGCGCGTATCATTCGCGGCAGCCGACTGGTACAAAAAAATATATCCACTAACCTTGTCGTAAACTGACAAATAACTCGTTAACCCTTGAATTTGTGACTCGCGCCTCGAGTCCATTCACTGTAACACAGCTTTATTTTGCTTTTTTAATTATTAAAATAAAGAAATTATATGATATACGTAAATTTCATTATGTACAACCTGGTGTGATATCTGGCAATCTCTTCCAGCCTTCTAAAAAGATATCAAGCAAGCATTAAGTGAAAGTCAGTCTGGATCTCTTTTAAAAAAAATTGGGTGTCATCGAAATTGAACAAAAACATCTGGACTGTAAGACTGATTTCTTACCGACTAGGTTACGGAGGATGTTAGGATTATATTGTGGAAATTCGGATAAATTTCTCCGTCAGTTGTAGTCCAAACTTTTATATCCGCACACTCCCTAAATGTATTAAGACGAAGTAACTGTTTATCTTGACTTACACGTGACTTCTCACTCTTAGATATTTCTCATACTTAATGACAATGTTTACATTTATGAAAATACACAAGTCCTTTTCTCTAAACATCTTCCTCTCCTTTTTTCAATCTCATCCATGCATTTTTTTAACGAAGTGCTATTGTCTTTTATTTTTATTGATTATTGTATTCGAAATACAGGTTTAACTAAATTACAATAAAATCACCATTTCCAGATATGCATACAAATTTTGATAAATATACAATATAACCTACAATTGCTCAATATCTCCATATGTAAGTGAAGAGCTTTCCAACGTCCCGATTAAAGGATTTTTTCATTAACTTATGATCATTTTTTCCAATCGTATCGACCTATATCGGATCACCCCAGAAAGATACAATTTTGATTGAATTGGAACTTCCTTTAAGCAGGTCTTTTTCCGAGTAACTAACGGGGTACAGTGGAAAAACCATATTTTGCGACATTGATTGAATGTCACCACATATGCATAGTAGTGGGTCCTCTTTACGAATTATCTATCTAAGGGGGATTTTATTTTGGTCTACCCACGTGAGTACGTAGGCTATTAAGAGATCTCCATAAGACCCATGATAGGTGGTATCTCACTGGCACGCCTGTCCACAAACTTTCAGTTCTAGCTCTCCAAGAATCACGCTTACTATCCGTGGAGTCTTCGAGAGAGTTGTAGTGGGTCAGTCGGTCAGCCGATTTTTAAGATTTTTTTTCAGAGAACGAATTATTTTTTTAAATTGTTGTTTTTTAAGACATATTTATTTATCTTTTAAGAACATTTTCATAAAACTTCATGATATTTTTTTTTTTTGTTATTAAGTTGGAAGTAAGACCGCTCGCCCGTACATGGAGGGGGTCCATTATGCCAGTAATTGTGGCTGTTGTCCAAGTCTTAAAATTTAAAAAAAATTGTTTTACTAAGAAAGCATGTAACTATAGCCGGTACTAGAATAATTAAAAAATAATAATTATAAACAAAATGGCGGCTTATCGAAATTAAAAATTCATTTTTCTTATTTTTTTTTGTCTTTAGATGAGTGAAAAAATCGATTAAAATAATTCTAGTACCGGCTATAGAAAGATATATAACCAAAAAGTACTTATTCATTAAAATCGGTTTATTGGTTTTGGAGTTATTATGGGTAATAGTTTTAAAAAAGTGATTTTTTCAGGAAACGCGTTTAAAGTTTCAAGTGCGATTTTTACACGAATCAAAAGAAAATATTTTCAACTTACTGTTAATCAGCAATTTCAGGGCCATATAAACTTGTTCAAAAATCCCGACAAACTAAATATCAATTCATCATTCCAAGAAATCCTATTGGACGAGAATTCTTGGAAAATAAGCCTGCTGCCATAACAATAGACGACCCGAAAGCTGCGAAGCCCAGATCATTTTTTTGACCGGCGCGCTCGACTATAAACCCTCGTAACTTTTCAAATTTTCAAGATTTTTTAAAATTTCGTACTGAAAATGATTTAGAAAAGATTATATAAAAATAAAATGAAAAAAAATCCAAATGAGAATACCCCCTTAAGTTGTTTGTTTCTCACTTATTTATTTAATACTTTTATTGCAAATACAATCTGGCGGGCTTATTGCCCGACGGCCATCTCTTCCAACCAACCAGACAAATGTAAATGAAGCAAGTTACGTGGTCGCATAAATCATTCAAATGACTATCCATCCCCATGAAATCCACAAACATATACGTGAGCACATTCCCACGAACCCCACAAAGACGGACAGTCACCCGAACATTATTTTTCATATAAAGTGAGATATCATCAATCAAAAGGAAAGGAAGGGATGGTGGAGAGGAAAGGAAAAGAAAAATCAGGAATGAAACACGTTATTTTACTGACTAGAAATTAAGAAGTTTTTCAGTCGCTTCTTAAAGCATGCCAAGGACGGAGCGAGTCTTATATTGGTTCGTTACTGATTCCAGAGTCTCACTGCATGGAGTCTCACTTATGCATGCGAAATTGCGACGGATGCCTGAAAGACATATCCCAACTAGTATGTAAACCTTTTCCATTGGGGTTGATCTGTGGCATCATTAGGTTTAAAATTTAATAAAAAACCTTTTGACAAATTGAATTGCTTTAAATGTGCCAAACTTTAAGATATTTCAACTTTATTGTATTTACATATTTTCTTTCTGAAAATTTTCAAATATGTGCAGCTTGAACTCTTTGGATTGTTTACGTGTAAATTTCACGAATGTAGGACAGCTGACTCAAAACAGGCAATAATCCTAGTGAGACAGACGTTGAAATGGATATTTATATTTTGTTGAAATAAGCCACAATTAAAAGAAATCGACATTAAATACGTTAGTATTCAAAGCAGCCCTGCATAGAATAGATAAAGCCCTTCCAACAGGCATAGTGACTGGAAGAGCTGTTCCGTTAGTAATTGAAAACAGTACCTGCTGGCTCAATCTAATGTACATAATTAAACACACTGAACTTCCGTGCGGAAAGTCGTCGGTTCGAACCCCGCGCTGTGCTACTCCCCTCAAATGGCACAGGCATTGTTTCCACCTAGTAACTGGAGGTATAAGGATACATATTACTTCGGTCATATATATTCGTTCAAAAATAAAAAAAACATACCACTGTGCTTCGATCGTTTCACTTCGTTATGACATCGGATCCAGTACAGTGGTGTGGCTGGGAGTTTGCTGGTGTGCAATGACTCACTCATTAAAAAAAAACGAACTCTACGGTACAGCTTTGCTTACCAATTGAATCGACTACGAGAGCCAGCAACGAACGGTCTAATGTAATTCTAAGCAACCTTTAACTCGAATATTTTTAGATATGCTGGACAACTTTTCGAATGAGCTTGACTGCAAATATCTGATGTCAAAGAGTTGGGTTATTCTAATGCTTTTCTTAAACGCTAATGGTTTTCTTAAATATTTGTTAACTCTTTTTCGTTAATCAAATAGTTGCAAACACATATGTGTGTATTTAAAAAAAAACATTAGTTTCTAATGAAATATTTTAATATGAGCAAATATATGCAGAACACTTTATTTGTTTATTTCAAATATCGAATAAGCATTCAGCAGGAATGGAACAGCAGTGATAAGAGCAGGTGGAAAGACGTGATTTGCTTGGAATATATAATATTACAAGTTTGATGGAATAAGAAATGATCGAATGAAGGGTGAGCGTTTGTTGGAAATGCATGTTATAAAGATTAATAAGAGAGAATTTTTTATACAAATTGACAACAATGAGACAACGAGTTGAGAAAGACTTGCGAAACAGTCATATGCGAGAGGAAGGAAAATATATTATATAAAAAAAATTTGTACTTATCCATACAAACTGATTATATGTTATCTCAAGATCAAGAAAAGAATAGGAAGAAATAATAGTTAAAGAAATTTATCTTATATATACGACAGATTGATGTATGAGAAACAGAACAGCATATATGACGAGATGTGTAGATTTAGACTAGGCGAGAGATTTATGCATAGATAGAATAAAGTGAAAATCTATTCTCTCTACCTAAACCAAAAAAGAGATATTACGTATTTATATAAATAAGCATTATTAAATCTTGTATGTACAAAAGTATCAAAACAGTTTAATGGTCATTTTATAGTTCAATTCCGTCTTAAAAAATTGGTTATGTACAAAACAGATAAAATATTGATTGGATCGTTTATGGATACTAACCTTATCACCTTAATTTTATCATTTTTCTTGGTAAGAAGCCTGTTTTTCAGCTCGGGGGTACAGGGTTGTTGTTAATTCACGTTGATTCCCGATTATTTTTTGTTAAGGTGTCACTTTAATGTTTACACTAATGACCTTTGTAACATATTTTTGGTTGGTGGAAGAAATTGATAATGAATTCACCAGATTACGCAATGTAAATAAATAGCTTGTTAATATGGTGTATTTCTATTTCTTCGCACCAACTAGTATTATGAGAAGAATCCCGGCTGATAGTATTCCTAACGAATAACGAATAACTCTAGAAACAGACCCTCTGTGTAACAGGAGAAATCCGTGCAAAGTGGATAATAATATTTAAAAAATGGTCCAAATACAGACGTATAAAGTATAATACAATGAAATACAATACAATACCAACAAGATTCATTTTAAAGAGACTTTAGGGGACCCCTAAATTAGAATCTTTTTTACAAAAAACTTTGATGGAAATGAAACCCCCAATACTTAGTTTGGAAAACTGGAGGCAGGCATCTTACCAATTAGACCACGGAGCCTTTCTTATTTCTGTTATTCTCTTTCATCTCAAATACAATATAAATAAAAACTATTAAATTTATCGTAGGCATATTGTTAAAGAGAAATAATAATTACATAAATTTAGATTAAGCCTTGAGTTTGAAATAAAGATTTATAAATATTTAACTTTCTGAAATTCAGAAGTGAAGAAATCCTTTCTAAGGCAAATAAAACTCGCGAAATGATTTCTGCGAGCCGTATTTGCAAGGCGTTCTCCCTGAAATTTCAGGCGAATCTCTTCAAGAGCTTTACGAAGTAATTTGTTAAATTAGAGTTATTTGAAACTTTGTATTTGATGAACAAATGCGAACTTAAATAATTCTCGGTTTACGGTTTTATATTTGTTAATGACACCCACTTGTATTATTTGGGAATAGGCTCTTATATTCGTATTTAAGCCTATTTTTAAGTGTTCAGTTTAAGTGTTGTACGTTTTAAGCATTGGAATAATGGCATATCTATAAGTAGACATTGAATTTTGAAATTTCGATAAGCGGATGACACATCCTTTTAGCAAATGACCTGAATGACATGAGAAAATTCCTTGCACCTTTTGGCCCACTAAAACAACAATACAACATAAATAACAAACATTGGTAATTATGAGGTCGTGAATATGAAAAAGTAAATACTCATATTAGTGCCAATATTGATATGATGTATGGAAGTGATACATGGACGTAGATAATAAATTAAAGGAGCCAAGTTAGTGTGGTGCAAATGCGTGTACTGAGGCGAAAATATGGTATGCCAATATATTGTATTGTATTATTACACTTTTATTGTATACAGTACAATCTGGTGGAAATATTGTCATGTGGCAATATCTTTCAGCCACGCAGAGAAAAAATTTAAAGGTCTTAAGTGAAAACCAGACTGGAATCTTTTTAAAAAAATTGTGATCCAGCGGGAATCAAACCCGCAACCTCTGGTTTGGAAGACAAGCATCTCACCAACGAGGCCACGGAGGTCGTGTATGTATGACAGAATAAAAAATGTTAGTATTAAGAATTAACGTAAGGTCAATAGTAATGTGCTAAGTAGGATGAAAAAGAGCAGGTTGAGTTGGTTTGGACTTGTTGTTGAACGGATGAGTATAGAAAGACAGGCTAAGTATTGCAAAAATGAGCAGGAATTGTGGTAGAAAACGGTTGAGAAACGTATGGAAAAACTAAACAAACGGTGTTTTGAAAAAAAGGAAAGATTAGGGAGTAAGATAAACTATTACAACTATATGACAGGATATATGATAAGATATGTTATAGTATCTTTCTGGTTGATTGGAAGATATTGCCGCATAGCATAAGCCCACCAGGTTATACAATAATACGAGGGTGGTCCCAGAAGTACCCGACCTGACGTATAGATGGCGGTTGTTGCTTTAAAAAAATACGATGGTAAAAAGTACTAAACTTATAAAGCTTAAGTTTCAAGTTTTAAGACGCTACATTGTTTAGTATTTGTTTGGCAGCCATCAATAGTGAACGCTCTCAGTGAATTTGTAAACATGGAAAAAATTGGTCATCGTTATGTGATACAATACTTTTATTTGAAAGGTCTAAGTCCAACCAATATCAAAGCTGAGCTAGATTCTACTCTGGGGGAGTATGCTCCTTCGTTTACAACAGTAAAATATTGGGTGGCAGAGTTTTAACGAGGCCGTACGAGCTGCCAAGACGAACATCGCAGTGGTCGACCAAATTAGGTGACCACGCCAGAAATGGTAAAGAAATCCACAAAATGGTATTGAATGACCGTCGATTGAAAGTGCGCGAGCTAGCAGACATGGTAGGCATTTCAAAAAGTGCTATATATCGCATATTGACTGAAAATTTGGACATGAGAAAGCTGTGCGCAAGATGGGTTCCGCGTTTGCTCACAATGGAACAAAAACAGCGTCGTGAGGATGTTTCAATCGAGTGTTTGGCGATGTTTCACAGCAATAAAGCCGAGTTTTTGCGTCGATTCATAACCATGGATGAAACATGGGTCCATCACTTAACACTTGAGACGAAGGAACAGTCAAAACAATGGACTGAAAGGGGAGAATCGGCTCCAAAACAGTTCCATCTGCAGGCAAGGTCATGGCGTTAGTTTTTTGGGATGCGCGTGGGATAATTTTCATTGGTTATCTTCAAAAAGGAAAAACAATCAACGGCGAGTTATATGCGAACTTATTGCAGCGTTTGAGTGATGAAATCAAGAAAAAACGGCAGCATTTGGCGAAAAAGAAAGTGATGTTTCATCAAGACAATGCACCAGTTCACACATCCGTTATCGCGGTTGCCAAAATCAATGAATTAAAGTTCGAATTGCTTCCTCACGTACCCTATTCGCCAGATTTAGCCCCCTCGGATTATTTTCTTTTTCCAAACTTGAAAAAATGGCTCGGTGGTAAAATATTTGCCAACAATGAAGAGGTGGAATCTGCGGTTGATGGCTATTTTGAGGCGCTCGACGGTTCTCACTATAAACAGGGTATCGAAGCTATTGAATATCGCTGGGAAAAGCGTGTCGAGCTGAAAGGAGACTATGTTGAGAAATAAAAATATTTTTTCCCAATTTTTTTGTGTTTTCTTTGTTAGGTCGGGTACTTTTGGGACTACCCTCGTATATACAACAAAAGTGTAATACGATACAATACGATATTGCGTGGTTATTGTTTATTACATTAAGTGCTCCGTTTTCAATGTCCCTTTGAACTTGACTCAGAAATATTTAGATTTATTTTCTTAACAAAAATATACATTTTTTGAAATATTAATCTTGAAAACTTTTATGTCTTTGCCCAATCCAAGTTATAAAATTTCACAAACTTGGGACGAAAAAAACTTATTTTGCATATCTAGGGAAGTATCAACTGAAATGCGAATAAGACGTGATGTCATTAAGATATCGGGATAAAAGAACCTCCCTTAAGTACTGGTTTTGTCGTGGAAACCCTTTTTTAACCCTTTATGATTTTGAGTTCCCGTGTACACACTTAACGAATATAAATAAATATATTTTATACTGTAATATCCCATATTAAAATTTTTTTTTTCATGAGATCATAGACTGAAAGGTGAAACTAAACAATAGAACTTGTACACGATTAAAAAGTGTAATTATTTCAAAAACCTACCGGCATTTTCAAAAGCAGGCTGGTTCGGCATATATATTGATTGATAGGTGTTGACTTTATATAATGGTATAACTTGTTTGTGCTCCCCTGATGATTATGTAGAAACCTTGAAACCGGTTGGGTTATAGCCTTGTATAAAGTGGAATAAACAGTGTTTGACTAAACAAGTTACAAGGTCTTTAAACCTCCACAGTGTTAATACATTAACTAAAGTGTCTTCGAATTGAGCGATTTTTTTATTCTATTTTTTTT
This sequence comes from Odontocerum albicorne, assembly GCA_949825065.1. Lineage (NCBI taxonomy): Eukaryota > Metazoa > Arthropoda > Insecta > Trichoptera > Odontoceridae > Odontocerum > Odontocerum albicorne. The sequence continues at coordinate 29,788,907 of OX463849.1, read as the reverse complement.
GAATTCTTGAATAAAACATACAACTTATTTTGATTTCAAAAATCTTTTTATTGTTCAATGAAATATGATGTGTGACATTTAAACACAAAAAACAATATCCGCCAAATGTTCACCCTCTTGCAGCTCCACAGATGTCCATTCTTTTGTCAAAATTTTCGATAACATTTTGGCATCATTGCGGTTCTAGCTCAGAAATTGATTGGGGCTCATTCTTATAGACCTGGCTTTTCACGTACCTCCAGAGAAAATAGTCCAACGGTGTCAGATCACATGATGTTGGTGGCCAATTAACATCACCGTTTCCGGAGATTACAATACTTAAAATAATTCAACATTAGAACGCGTTGTTGCATTGTATACGACTCTATTTTTATAAATATCATACATTATACTTCTCAAATGTCACAAGACCCAGGTAAGTTCGCGACGCCATCTGTATTTAATCAAGAATTAAAAAAAAAAACCTTTATAAATAATATAATCATTAATGGTATTTACACATACATGCATACTATGCCACCATTGTCTGGGTAGGCATAGAGGACAGAACGCCATACTATTCGTATCTCGACCCGCATGCTTAGCCCCTTTTAACACCCATACACCATTTCGTACAACATCTACGATTTCTCTGATTTTGTACGTTTCCTTCTTTTAGAATATCACTAACTTGTTCTTACCATACTGTCCTTGGTTCTAACACGCCTACCACTAACATTTGCACTGTATGAGGGTTGATAAAACATAAGGAGAATTTGATAATTTGGCGGGCTGTTTGTTTTTGAGTGAGCCCATCTTTGGATAATTTGGCGGGCTGTTTGTTTTTGAGTGAGCCCATCTTTTGATAATTTGGCGGGCTGTTTGTTTTTGAGTGAGCCCATCTTTGGATAATTTTGCGGGCTGTTTGTTTTTTGAGTGAGCCCATCTTTGGATAATTTGGCGGGACTGTTTGTTTTTGAGTGAGCCCATCTTTTGATAATTTGGCGGGCTGTTTGTTTTTGAGTGAGCCCATCTTTTGATAATTTGGCGGGCTGTTTGTTTTTTTGAGTGAGCCCATTTTTTTGTAGACCACGTTCACACTTGATAATTATATTTCCTCAGTACACACATTTCCACTTGCATTACTTGGATTGTTCAATTATTTTTCCATAACCACCTTTCACTTCCAATCTGAGAC
>OX463849.1:29718110-29787530 GCA_949825065.1 Odontocerum albicorne | reverse complement strand
GGTTTCGTTTAAAAGATACAACAGATAAAAACAAAATGGTTCGTAGCTTGTTGCAACACCTTTAGCGGAATTGGGTCAATAGAGCGATATATTTTAATTATAGCTTTAGTCGTTGCTGGTTTCATTTATCTATTTAAAACAATATCAACATTTACAACAGTTTAAAAGATACAACAGATAAAAACTTAATGACCCATGGTTTATTGCAGCACCTTTAGCGGAATTAGGTCAATAAAGCAATACATTAAAATTATGCCTTTAGTATTTGCTGGCCCCATTCATTTATTAAAACAATATCAACATTTACAAAAATTTAAAACATAAAACAGAAAAAAAACTAAATGGCTCGTGGCTTTTTCCAACACCTTTAGCGGAATTGAGTCAATGGAGTGATACATTTAAAGTATAGCTTTAGTAGTTGCTGGTCCCATTTGTTTGTTTAAAAAAATATCTACATTTAGAACGATATCAAAATCTCCTAAAATGATAGTTTAAAAAGCGTTTTTGTGCCAAAATTGGTTTTATTTCATTACACTTCCACTGTATATTGTTCTTTAGGAGAGTCTGCTATCTACTCGGCACAATACAATATGTTACACGGTACAGTACAACCTGGTGGTATTATGGCCACGTGGCAAATCATTTCCAGCCAACCAGAATAGTATTAAAGATGCCTTTAGTAAAAACAAGACTAGCATCCTATTTTTTTTTATCTGTGCTCCAACAAGAATCAAACTCACAACTCCCACGTTGAAAAAAAGTGTCTTAAGCCACAAACGTTGATGTGTGAGAATAAAACGTGGACATGGAAAATTAAAGTAAACGGTCTTTAATTTTTTTTATTTTCTGGTTGGTTTAGAAGAGATTGCCACACGGCAATATACCCACCAGGTTGTACTGTTTACAATGAAATTATAATACAATACAACACACGTCCAAAAATCTGTATTTAAACGCATCCACTCAAACATAATAAGATCTCCACTATTTTTTCCCACCAATGACTAAATTATTATTGCACTTTTACTATATCGAATATAATGTTTTTTTTATGTTACCAAATACTATAATGAAACAGAGAAAACTATTAAAATGTTTTTGTGTAATGAGGTCTGATTTAAATAAAAAAGGTCGATCTTGATCCCGGAAAAAAAAACTTTTGATCTCTCTGCTCCGATAAAAGCTAATATTGACGCTCCGTGCTGGCGCATTAATTATTCCACCTCAAAACGGTCCAGAGAGAATAATTCTCCCAGTGTCAGTATATCTATAACATCCGCTATCCAGTAAAATTTCATTCGTATTGGATATTTAATATAAATGACAAGTGTATGCAAAAATATCTCAACTCACAAATAATTTTTCTATGGTTTTTTAACATATCGAAGAAACATAAATCTATCGTATCTGTATTAAATCAAGCCAGTTGAATAGTTATTTCTTATTTGAATTCTGCGTTTTTTTAACATATCGAAGAAACATAAATCTATCGTATCTGTATTAAATCAAGCCAGTTGAATAGTTATATCTTATTTGAATTCCGCGTTAATAAAATATGAAACAAAGCTTTACAAATGTATAAAAGTGACATAACATACATACATTACACCGTGTCACTTACGAAAAAGACTGAAAGAACATATCTCCAAACTTTTCTATACAAGCACACAGTTTTGGTCCTCTCCACGTTCATATATCTCGTCATATATAATGTGTAATTATTCATATTGTACTTCTCACTTTATAAAGACTCCCATCATAAAGGGTCTTTTAAATTGAGCGATTTCTTTAATTCTTGTGTAAAACACAGATGGCGTCGCAAATTTGCCTGGGTCTTGTGATATTTGAGAAGGGTAATGTATGATATTTATAAAAATGGAGTCGTATACAATACAACAACACATTCAAATTGTTGAATTATTTTATGTGTTCTAATCTCCGAAAACGGTGATGTTGGTTGGCCACCAAGACCGTGTGATCTGACACCGTTGGACTATTTTCTCTGGTCTATAAGAATGATCTCCAATCAATTACTGAGCTGAAGGGCGAAATTATTCGCGTTATTGGTGAGTTAGAACCCCAATTATGCCAAAATATCATCGAAAATTTTAACAAAAGAGTGGACATCTGTGGAGCTGCAAGAGGTGGACATTTGGCGGATATTGTTTTTTGTGTTTAAATGTCATACATTTTTTCTAACCTGGCGAGTTTATTGCCATGTGGCAATCTCTTCCAACTAACCAGAAATATTTTTTTATTGGCCTTAAGTGTTAACCAGACTGGAATCCTATTTAAAATAAATCTGGGTTCCAGCGGGGATCGAACCCGCTACCTCCAGATCGGCAGACAAGTGTCTTACCATTAAGCCACGGAGGTCGTTATACATTATACTTCAATGACCAATAAAAAGTGTTTTGAAATCAAAGCAAATTGTGTGGTTTACTCAAGAATAAAAAAAAATGAATTAAAAAACCGCTCAATTCGAAAGACCCTTTACATACTTTTTTTACTCTTAACTATTTCACAATTGGATTATTTTGGGCGTACTAAGTTTTTCTAGGTCTTTCAAAACTTCAATACCTTCTTTTTTAGGTTTTGTTTTTTTTTTAAATCTTATATCATTCAATCTATCTACGTAGTAGAATAATTTTAATGATACTTTCTTCTTCTTAAGCACTACATGTTATTTCAATCCGCATTGTCTCTTGATGTCCTCATTCTTTATTCTATCATACATTATTTGCCATACTTTCTACGCAGCGCTCTCATTTCTAGCGCGTTTGTCTTACTTCGATCACATTTATTATCATATATTCTATTGTGGAGTTTCATACAGCTTCTCTGAATTCATGTGTAGTTTTTATTTTTTCATAATGCAATAAACAAAGCGACCCTTGTCTCGTTAGGTAAATGTTCGTCATAAATAAGGAAAGTTTCACAAAACAAAATAAAAACTTTAAAAAACATATGTAAACTATCTTAAGTATTAAAGAAACAGATATAAAAACATATGTAAACTATCTAAAGTGTTAAAGAAACAAGTGCAAACTATCTTAAGTATTAAAGAAACCGATATAAAAATAGATGTCAACTATCTTAAGTATTAAAGAAACAGATATAAAAACACATGTCAACTATCTTAAGTATTAAAAAAACAGATATAAAAACATATGTCAACTATCTTAAGTATTAAAGAAACAGTTATAAAAACATATGTCAACTATCTTAGGTATTAAAGAAACAGGTATAAAAAAATATGTCAACTATCTTAAGTATTAAAGAAACAGATGTAAAAACATATGTAAACTATCTTAAGTGTTAAAGAAACAAGTGCAAACTATCTTAAGTATTAAAGAAACCGATATAAAAATATATGTCAACTATCTTAAGTATTAAAGAAACAGATATAAAAACATATGTCAACTATCTTAAGTATTAAAGAAACAGATGTAAAAACGTATGTAAACTATCTAAAGTGTTAAAGAAACAAGTGCCAACTGTCTTAAGTATTAAAGAAACATTTGTAAACTATATTAAGGGGGTATTCTCATTTGGATTTTTTTTAAATCCAACTTTTTTTTTATAATCCTTTTTAAATCATTTCCATTAACAAATTTTCAAAAATCTTGAAAATTCGAAAAGTTTTATAGTCGAGCTCGCCGGTCGATAAAAGATCTGGGATTCGCAGCTTTCGGGTCGTCTATTGTTATGGCAGCAGGCTTATTTTCCAAGAATTCTCGTCCAATAGGATTTCTTGAAATGATGAATTGATATTTAGTTTGTCGGGATTTTTTAACAAGTTCATATGGCCCTGAAATTGTTGATTAACAGTAAGTTGAAAATATTGACTTTAATTCGTGTAAAAATCGCACTTGACTCTTTAAACGAGTTTCCTGAAAAATCTCTTTTTTAAACTATTACCCATAATAACTCAAAAAATAATAAACCGATAATAATGAATAAGAACTTACTTATTCTCTTTTTTATGCTTCTTTCTTTAGCCGATTTTAGAATTATTTCAATCCATTCATTTTTTCGATTTTTTCATTCCTCTGAAGACAAAAAAAAAAATATTTAATTTTAACAAGCCGCCATTTTTTTCTAATTATTATTATTTCATTATTATAATACCGGCTATAGCCACATGCTTTCTGAGTAAAACGGATTTTTTTTTAAATTTTAATGTACGGGCGTCCTTACTTCTGACTAAATAACAATTTTTTTTTATCATAAAATTTTATGAAAATGTTCTTAAAAGTTAAATAAATATGTCTAAAAAAACAACAGTTAAAAAAAATTATTCATTCTTTGAAAAAAAAATATCATAAAAATCGTCGTTTTTTCGGCCCATGAAATGAGAATACCCACTTAAGTATTAAAGAAACAGATATAAAAAAATTAAAACACAGATGAATCAATCATAATTATAAAAAATCCCACCAATATCCCACTTTACCGAAAGCATTCAAATTAGAAACATTAATTTTACAATGGATCATTCACTTATTTGTTGACACTAAAAGGCACTCATAAATCCACAATTAAAGACACAGACAAAGCCATCCATAGATATAAAAAATCCCACCACTATCCCACTTTACCGAAAGCACTCAAATTAGAAACATTAATTTTACAATGGATCATTCACTGATTTGTTGACATTAAAAAGCATTCATAAATCCAAAATTAAAGACACAGACAAAGCCATCCATAAATATAAAAAATTTCACCACTATCCCACTTTACCAAAAGCATTCAAATTAGAAACATTAATTCAAAAATGGATCATTCACTGATTTGTTGACATTAAATAGCAATTATACTCGTAAATCTACAAAATCAATGAAAAAGTAATTGTACTTCAAATACTACTTCATTACATGATTTTGCTCCGATTTGAGTTTTTCTTTTGTGTTAATGTTATCTTTTTAAAAATTTTGTCTAATTTCTATCATTTTTTTAAATTTCATTTTTGTTTTTACCATATATCTTATGAATGAAGAGTTTTTTGTTATTTGTTTAGTCAGACACTATTTATTCCACTTTATATAATGATATAACCCTACCAGTGACAAGGTGTTGACCTAATCAGGGGAGAACTATTCCACTTTATATAATGATATAACCCTACCAGTTACAAGGTGTTGACCTAATCAGGGGAGAACTATTCCACTTTATATAATGATATAACCCTACCAGTTACAAGGTGTTGACCTAATCAGGGGAGAACTATTCCACTTTATATAATGATATAACCCTACCAGTTACAAGGTGTTGACCTAATCAGGGGAGAACTATTCCACTTTATATAATGATATAACCCTACCAGTTACAAGGTGTTGACCTAATCAGGGGAGAACTATTCCACTTTATATAATGATATAACCCTACCAGTTACAAGGTGTTGACCTAATCAGGGGAGAACTATTCCACTTTATATAATGATATAACCCTACCAGTTACAAGGTGTTGACCTAATCAGGGGAGAACTATTCCACTTTATATAATAATATAACCCTACCAGTTAGAAGGTGTTGACCTAATCAGGGGAGAACTAATAATTCTGAATCATGTTCGAACTGGTACCGACATAGGCACGCAACTAACAATAAAAATTCTGGTTGGGGATTGAGCAAGTATTGTTATCAAACGAATTATTTTACCAAAATGGCATATACGGTTTTTTATATCATCGAAAATTATCCTCAAAAGCCTTGGGTGCATGTTAAAAATGTTACCTCTTGGTTATGAAAGTCGTCAACGGACAAAAGGGCATGTCTTTAAGTTGTTTGAATCCTGATAACTGATTAAATTGAAATGAATGAACCCATTTTATTTCGATAGATCTTTTAAAACATTTTTTTGGCCTTACGGTGATATTATTTCATTTTTTTTTCTACTTTATTAACATTATATTAATTTGCTACAATTTATAAAAATGAACCACTTGATATTGCGCCAGTTCAAAGAAGATTCCAAATCAGCAAAAAAATATCAAAGGCTTGTTCTAACAAAGGCTTTCAAGACACTAAATCGTTTCTACCCTCATGGGAAGAAGAATATTTTCTGCCAACTAGAGACAGGCACTGACCAAAGGACAAAAGAAGTCTTCCTCAGTGCAAGACACCGTGGTTCTTGGGCTTTACAGCAAGTGTCGCATGGATTGCTCCTCACCACAGACTATATCAGCGTCAATCCATTATGTGATATTCTCCATCTTACAACATTACCCTTGGGTCTCCAAATTGCTGTTTGAAGCCTATTAAGAGATTTCCAGACTCTCCAGAGCAGCAAAGATGCAATGTCTAATTAATCAGAAGCTGTTTTATTATATTTAATGTATTGTAATTTTAATGTAAACTGGTAATAAATATAATGTGGGTCAAATATCTAAAGGGTCTTTCAAATTGAGTGTTTTTTTTTAATTCTTGGATAAAACACACATGGCGTCGCGAACTTGCCTGGGTCTTGTGACATTTGAGAAGTGTAATGTATGACGTTTATAAAAATGGAGTCGTGTACAATACAACAACGCGTTCAAATTTTTGAATTATTTTATGTATTGTAATATCTGGAAACGTAGATGTTAATTGGCCTCCAAGATCGTGTGATCTGACACCGGTGGACTTTTTTTTCTGGGGTTACGTGAAAAACCAGGTCTATAAGAATAACCCCCAACCATTTACTGAGCTGAATGATGAAATTATTCGCGTTATTGGTGAGTTAGAACCGCAATTATGCCAAAATGCTATCGAAAATTTTGACAAAAGATTGGCATCTGTGGAGCTACAAGAGGTGGACATTTGGCCGATATTGTTTTTTTTGTTTAAATGTCATACATTATACTTTAATGATCAATAAAAAGTTTTTTGAAATGAAAGCAAATTGTGTGTTTTGTTCAAGAATTAAAAAAAATTGAATTAAAAAAACCGCTCAATTTGAAAGACCCTCTACATATTTTCTTCATTTCTCCAAGTGTTGTGCATCCTTCATAATTGATTCACATATCGTTTGAATTCCAATAATATGGGTAACGCATTTTCAATTGAACCAAGAGATTTTTTTCATAAACGTCCCACATTTCAGGGTGTTGGAAAATCAATACATTTTTTTTGTTACTCAAAGTACATCAATAATTTCATTTACGCTATTGATTTATTCAAATAAAACAAAAACGTTCATAAAAAATGGAGCCAATATTATATGTTAAATAGGTGTAAAAATTTCAAGATATTTTAATCGCGTCTAGTTAAAAAAAACTTAGGTTTTTTTTAATAAGTCTGTGTAAGTGGTTACTCATAATGAATAAAACAACGTTAACGTGGAGAAATATTGAAAAGAGTCGAATGAATTCGGTAGAAATGCTTCTGCTGAGAAGAATCGAAGGAGTCACAATGTGTGATAAAATACGGACTGAAGTGAATAGACATGAATGTGAACTTAAGACTGATGTATTAAGTAAGAGGATAAATAGCACTGAGATTGTTGAGGAACAAATGAATGAAAAAAGGCTTGAACAATATACAGTGCAGATGTGGGTGGAAGGCGTGCTAAAAGAAAACCAAGGAAGGTATGGTCATGTCAAATGGATTTTACTTTGAAAAGAAGAACTACAAAAAAATCATAGAAGCTGTATGAATTTGGAAAGGCGAAATATATGTGTTGAGACAGGAAAGTCTGGCATTCTATATTATCTGCCTTCCCCGACAGGGAAATGTGTGATTGTATGTAAAATGACATTTTTTATGGGGAATATACGGTGTATTATTTATTTATTTATTTAACACTTTTATTGCAAATATAAACTGACGCGCTTATTGCCAGATGGCAATCTCTTCCAACCAACCAGACAAAAGTAAACTAAACTAGCAAGTTACATGGTCGCATAAATCATTCAAATGACTATCCATCCCCACGAAATCCATAAACACATACGTGAGCATATGCCCACGAACCCCACAAAGATGGACAATCACCCGAACATTATTTTTCATATAAAGTGAGATATCATCAATCAAAAGAAAGGGAAGGAATGGTGGAGAGGAAAGGAAAAGAAAAATCAGGAATGAAACAAGTTATTAATATTACGGATAAAAAATACAGAACATACTTACATTTTGCTGTACATATTCAAAATCCATTTCATTAAATAAATCTTCCATTGTTAGACACTGTTGTGTACTTCAAGTTGTGTTTTTTTTCATCTGTCGATGAAGATGGCATAATTAAACAATCTGGATTCTTATGTTTGTTTTTTTAAACACGTTTAATAAAATCTCAAACAGATTTAAGCACACAAAAGTTAATTTGAAAAGCTCTTTTAAAGTTTCTTTTTGCCATTTATAGTTTATGGATAAACTGTTTGTGTATCTTAAAATAAAGTACGAGTAACATAAAAAAATGTTCACATAATGTCATGTTAAGTGTTATTAAATGGAGTTTAACTCAGTAACACTTAAACTTTTACTTAACTCAGTAACGAGTAAAAGTAAAAGCACAGCAAACTTGAAGAGCTTCCAGTCAAAACGAAAAGGGGGAATGCAGTTGAAACTTTATCCGATTACTATTAAAGCTCTTTGTGGGATTGCAAAGGATTAATTTGTCAGCGTGAAATAATGAAAATTGTAGCAACTTTGCATATTCAGTCTCATTTCATCTACAAATAGACGCATTTCCGCTCTACTCGAATACTTGTTTCTTCAGCTAGGAGACGTTGGATTACATATTATTTGATTACTTAATAAGTGATTACTTAATAAAGTGTATACCTAATAAATAAAATTTATTTACGTTCTTTTTCTATTTTTTGTTCTTTAAAGAATACTTACAGGAATGACAAATAAACAAAAACAGAGCCTTTATAAATAATATCAACATTAAAATCCAGAGCCTTTATAAATAATATCAACATTAAAATCCAAAATCTTTATAAATAATATCAACAATAAAATCCGACAGCTGAGATGGTACGGGCACATAAGATGGAGACCACCAGACGATACTGTAAATCAGGCAATGTCTGTGGATCTTTCTCGACAGCCGTCTAGAGGAAGACCAAAGAAGAACTCCTGGATGACTCAATGCTCCAAAATCCTGCAGAGAAACGGCCTAGATGAAAGCGACTAAAATTGATTGCATATAAAAAAAATCACTACCTCTTCTTAAAACATACAACATCTCTACCGTTTGACATAACATAAATATCTCAAAAACGGACTACTCAAAACATATTTATTACGCAAGTTAACTCTTATATGGTTATTTGTAATACACATACTAATCTTAAAATACAACATGTGTATCCTTTACCTGCAAAAAAAAAGGTTCTGCTTTCATATTTTATTCATCACAACAAATTACGTTAAAACAGGAATTCAAAATGATCAGTTAACGATAGTCTGTTTTATATTTATAAATAAACCCCCAGCAAAGTTACATTCAACCTAAAACAGTTTAAAGATATATTGGTAAAGTTATATTTGTCTAGGCACCCCCGCTTTTTTGGTGGAAAATGAGAAAAAATGGACCTCTCAGATTGGGTTTTATTGAAACTACCCCCAACGGCTAAATCACGGTCCGAGGAGATCTTCCCTTTTTGGGTTTGGGGAGGAATCCACTTCTCACATAATTTTCGGATGGATGCGAAAGAAGTCGGTTTTTTGTTTTTATTTTCAGAATGATGTGTTATATAAAAAAATCGTATAAAATGAGATTGAGTTTTTATTGTATTGTATTACATTAAACTTTCGTTGTATACAGTACAACCTGGCGGGTGCTTTGTCATGTGGCAATTTATCATAATTAAACATAAAGATGTTTTAGAGTACTGAAGTGAAACTCGAACAGATATATATATTTTAAAAAAGTTGGATACCAACGAGAATTTGATTAGGTTACCTCATCCACGTTGAGAGACGGTTGTAATACAATCTGGTAGATAAATTTTCACATTGCAATATTTTACAACCAATAACAAAGATGTTAAAGATCATGTGAAAACAAGTGGGGTCGTCATATTAAATTTAATGCTTTAATTACACAAACAGATAGGACTCGTCTTTTTTTTTCATAACACAATATATTAATACTATTTGATATTAATACAATTCGATATGAATCACTTCGTAAGACTTAGATTAAATAGCTATCATAAATATACTCGTACATCATTATCACGCCATGCCCCTATAGGGGTAAACAGAAAAAATCTATTTTATTCTATTCTAGCATACATTTTTCGCAGTTTATACATTCCAGCTTGGTGTGTTTGTTGTCATGTGGTAATCTAGTACAACTAACCAGAAAGATCTTAAATAGACCTAAAGTCAGATTGGAAAATCAGATTATTATTATTTTAGAAAAAAATGCATACCAACGGGAATCAAACCCGCAGTATTCGACTCGGAAAACAGATGTTCAACTAAACCACAAAATTCGTCATTTAATAATCTCACAATAAAATTTGCAAGTACCAAACTCATGTAGAACGCAGTCGTTTTTTTTATATTATTAGTCATTACATTGTGTATTAAATCACTGCCATAAGGATAGACAGGGAGATAGGAAATAGGGGTAGGCAGGGGATTTCTCCACTAAATTATATCCTGGCCTACATTTTTCGCCTTTGTATATCTTTATGCATTCTATTCTGTCATTATGGTTTTTCCCTCTCATTCATTATTAAATAAATGAATGACCGTGGCGAATATTACAAAAGACGAATAAAAATAAACGAATAAAAAGACGAATAAAAAGTGAAACATCAGAGTATTTGTCGTTGCTACCACCGGAGATGACTATGTACAATAAGCCAATTTATGATAGGCATATCCTGTTACATATAGAACTAAGAGCTTCAGTACTTTATGATAGGCATGTCCTGTTGCATATAGGACTAGGAGCTTCAGTACTTTATGATAGGCATATCCTGTTGCATATAGGACTAGGAGCTTCTGTACTTTATGATAGGCATATCCTGTTGCATATAAGACTAGGAGCTTCAGTACTTTATGATAGGCATATCCTGTTGCATATAGGACTAGGAGCTTCAGTACTTTACCAGTCTGTCTTTATCTTCTTTTTCCATTGGCTCTCTGATTGATTATTGAGCGCTCTATTTTAAACTCATATCGGGTAACAGAGTGTGCTAGGACTTTGATAAACACCATAATGATAAACCATACTACAGGGGATATGAATATGAAAGCGATTGGATCTACAAAGTTCTCAATTTATAAAAAAATGACATTGTAATTTGTTTTTATCAAACACTGTTTATTCCACTTTTTGAAGCGGTTTAACCCTACCGGTTTCAAGGCTTTCACCTCATCTTCAGGGGAGCACAAACAATACTCCCCCGAAGATGAGGTGAAACCCTTGAAACCGGTAGGTTTATACCGTTACAAAAAGTGGAATAAACAGTGTTTGATAAAAACAAATTACAATGTCTTTAAACCTCCACAACGTTCATGCCTTAACTATAAACAATAAATAAAAAATGAAATTTCAAGACCATGGTGGTACCACTGAGTTTCATTGGTCTTAAAGACTTTCGTTTATATATTTAGTTAAAAAATTATAATAAACGATTTTAAGTTGCTCGTAATTAACGTATATTTATTTTTTACATCCGAGAACTTTCATTAACTATTTTTTCCACTTCAAAATACTTTAATACATCCTTAAAAGCTAAAATCTATGATACTTTCCCATCTTTAAGAACATAATTTATTTGATCCAACCATACTTAACTTCGTATTCCTCTCATACGCCTTCCACTCACATCTGCACTGTATATCTGTTTTGTTAGTCTTTCTTCATTTATTCGTTCTACATGCCCAAACCATCTCAACGTACTCTAATTTATCTTACTTCACACATCAACCTTTAGTTACGATTCATCACTTATCACTTTATTCCGTATTTTGTCATACATTGTCACTCCATGTATTCTTCTCAATGTACGCATTTATACAGAATTTATTCAGCTCATTTCAGTTTTTTTTAACACTCACGTTTCACTTAATTGTAAGCCAATTAATTTTTTTCATATTTAAATATTAATATATAGGCTTGTCAGAGCTCTAATATTTCCTATATTCTTATAAAGTGCTAAAACTTTGACCACAAAATTAGAAAGAGGAAGAAGAATCGATTCCTTCGATACATGATTTTGGCGTCGGATGCTTAAAATTCTCTGAACAACCAGAAGAGCAAACGCCTCCATACTCGAAGACTTAAATGTGACGACACGACTGTCCTGAACATGCTTCCAGCATATATGGGAACATTTGAAGACGTGAGCCAGTAAACCTGAAGAAAATGATTATCTGATTGTTTGAAAATGATAGGAAGTGTGTCAAGAAGAAAAAGCGGACCACCAGCAAGATAGTGTGAACAGATGAAAGGATTGACTGTGAAGATCCTATAAACAATGCATATTGCAACTGAGCGAGCTGAATAGAGATATGTTTTTGCAGCTTGTACCATCAACATTTTGAAAATCGCATTCCTCCTCAATGATGACCTCCGTGCCCTAGTTGGTAAGACCTGTCTCCCAGCTCGGAGGTGGCGGGTTCAAATCCCGCTGGAACCCAGACTTTTTTAAAAAGGATTCCAGTCTGTCTTTTACTTAAGGCATCTTGGACATCTTTCTGGTTGGTTGGAAAAGATTGACACATGGCAATAAGCAGAACAGGTTGTACAGTATACAACGAAAGTGCCGTCGTCGTTATTGCTGGACCTCGTAGTCAAGGATTCCCTCACCATTCCAACGTCAATTCAGTTAAAAAGTGAAGCTGTACCGGTGTGTATTTTTTTTCCATTTTTTTATTTGTAAAAATAGATTTGACCGAAGTCATAGGTATCCTTACACCCTGGAATACTAGGCTGAAAAAATACCTGTGTCATTCGAGAGGCGTAGTACAGCGCGGGGTTTGAACCGACGACCTTCCACACGGAAGTCCAGTACGTTACCGCGCGGCCATGCACCTCACAAGTGTCATACAATACAATAATGGGCAGCGACGGAGATAATTATATGATCAAGAAAAAATATTTGATATTTTATTCTTCTCATTACCTCTAAAAAAATATCATCTATTACTTATTTGCCGTTTTCCTCACTTTTGTCTACAATGCATTAAAACATGTTTTATTGGATTAAAGGAAAACGAGATAGTAAAGAACGAATATGAAAGGCCACAAGTATGTATGTAATGTTTACTTGGGCAGCTTTATTTACAAAGGACCTTACCCACATTTTACCTGCTTCGAGATATTTCAATACACATACTGCCATTTTGAATGAGCTTTTATAAATACATTTTTGAAACAGAATGTAACCGAGAATAACAAATTTTACTATCTTGATATTTCTGTCAATATTTATAATTATAATACCTTAGGGAAAATAACAAATCGAAAGGCATACCAATTCAACGTGGAGTCACCCGTGTTTTGTCACCTATGTTATTCAATCTGTATTATGTTATAGTTTTCAAGGAAGCACTATAACATATAACTTGAATCTGGGGGTCAAAATAAATGATGTATGCGTCAATAACATCACTTACGCAGATGATACGGTTGTACTGGCATACAAAATTGACGACCTTCAAACGCTTATAGATAGAATTAATGAAGCCGGTGTGAGGCTGGGGGGACATGAACGTGAGTAAAACTAAGTTCATGGTGTTTGGCTGGCAGGATCACGCAGGAGCACGTCTTACATTGAACGGTGCTGATATAGAGAGAGCGAAAAAAATTAAATACCTCGGAAGTATCCTAGTGGAAGACCTCGACCCAGAAACCGAAGTCAAGTGCAGAATTGAATCGTCTCATGCGGCTTTTAATAAAATGAGAAGCGTATTCTGCGATGATAATCTAAATTTGAAACTTCGACAACGGTTAGTCAAATGCTACGTTTGGTCAGTGTCATTGCATGGAGTGGAATCATGGACCCTCAAAGTTGGTAGTATGAACCGACTGGAAGCATTCGAAATGTGGATGCACCGGAGAATGCTACGGATACCCTTGACGGATATGGTCAGCAACACAAGGGTTCTTCAAAGAGCCAAAGTTGATAGAAAGTTGCTGACTAATATTAAAATCCGAAAGGTGTCCTATTTGGGTCATGTACTTAGAGGAGCAAAGTACAAATTACTGCACCTGATCATCCAAGGCAAAATAGAGGGCCGAAGAGGTGTTGGCAGGAGGCAAATCTCCTAGCTCCGCAATATACGTAATTGTACTGGTAATATATAAGGAGCGTCGGAGATATTTTTCGGGCTGCCGGGGACAAATATGTCTACTCTCAGGTAATATTTAACGTTAGGGGGATCTGACATGACACTGGAAAGAAGAAGAAGGCGAAATAAGAAGTGTACTTTTTTGCCAGAAAGAAAAAAATATCAAAGTAACATTTCTATCGAATCGTATTGAAACGCATGAATTTAAAATAAATCATATTAATGTTTTTAATAACATTCTGACACAATTATTATTAACTAGTTGCAACCCGTGCAGTATTCACGGAAGTAAAACAAATTCTACATTTATGAAAATATATATTCATAAATGTAGAATTTGTTTATATGTATCATTTATACATCGTCCCCTTTTGCACCGGTTCAAAAATTGTTAGCTAGGTATTTGAAATTCGTTCAGTATAGTTTCGACGGACCCACCGAGATTCAAATTTCGAATTACTTTCGGAGAGATTCCAAGTATTCCTCTCTCGCTCTCTTGTATTCAAAATGCAGTTCTCGTATTCTTTCTTTGACGACAACCGTCGTACGGGTTTTTGCATATTTATTATTATCAATTTCAAGGTAAATTAATTAAAGTATGTAATATACACATATCATTTTACTTCCCTAAAGTTGGTATGCAATGACTCACTCACTTAAAAAACAAAACAAACTCCACGGCACTGCTTTGTTTTCCAACTGAATTGACTTTAGAATGGCGAGGGGATCCTCGACTACGAGGTCCAGCAACGGCAAGATACTTATACTATTAATAAGGTGCGCGCAGTGTCACTACGAAGTAGGGCCGCAATGCTGCCAGAGGTGGAACCCCTAGTAGGATTTAAGTGTCGTTTTTAAATTTTTCAAGTATATTCAAAGAAAATATTAATCGCGATGGGCTATTTTTCCATTTAAACAACCATGTTGACGTACAAAACACAACGCACGTAATTACTGCTTGTTTTGCGACAAATATTATTTTTCTTAATGGAGTATTCGACTTTCAACAATGAACCAAAATAATTTATTTTAGGTCTTGACTAACAGACTCATTATACTGTTTTATCTTAAGTGTCCTTCTTGTGTTTTCCCCTATAATTCCGTAGTCTCGTTGCGCAAGCGCAGTTTCGTTTGTAGTTTTCGTTGTCTCGTTTGTCAATAAAAATATTTTTTGTTTTTTTAATTTCTTGTATTGTTGATAAAATTTAAATAATTATTAATTATTGTTATGTATCATATTTTAGATGTTAAGTACTCATATGTGTGTCCTGAATAGTTAATTTTATTTTATAAGATGTTGTTATTTGATATTTTATTTTACGTTTGTTTCTATGATAAGTAAAGGACACAAAAGTGTTGATTATCTAATCAATAAATGAATCAAATTTAACTTACAAAAACTAATAGTGAATTTTGTCAAGTAAAAATAGATAAAAATAATACTTAGGGGATAATGCTGCCATCTATATATTTTTAGTTTTTTCTTCTTCTTATTCTACATGTGCAAGGGTGTGGACTGAAAAAAATCTGGTGTCCACGTGGCTGGGCTTGCTCTATATTGGTGGGGTGTATCTTGGCCGAGGGGATGTTATTGAATGAGCCCAGACCTTTTGATAGCTTCTGTCTTTAATGTTTTCTCTGCAATTTATGTGTTTTTGAAGTGTATTTAAATATATTATGTACTTACTATGCTGATATCAATAAACTTACATTTATTTATTTATTTATTTATAATTTATATAGTGCCGTTTAGAAAACAAAATCTCTTCAATGGTGCTCGGAAATTATACCCCAAGATCATTAACAAATTTTAAAAATTTTACTGTAAGGGTAGGAAAGTGGTGGCCGCGACATTAAATCAGGTACTTTCCTGAATATTCGGCGTGAAAACCACAGAAAAAGACAAACTACAATAAATCCTTTATAGAACTTTCAATTCGTAATACTTTCGATATGTAATAAACTTTCCAGGTTTTATAGTATACGACAAACACGCAATACAAGAAAATCATGTCTAATTTGTGTCATTCATAAATTCGTGTGGCATCCTTCAACCTATCTGAAGGTGTGATTCAAGTATGCTGAAAAATATGGCCTGGAGTGTATTGTGTTCGGCAGTCTTTATTTCACCTATATGAAATTTATGAACATATACATAATTAAAGTGAAAGTGAGATATCATCAACCAAAGGAAAATGAAGGGATGGATGGTGGAGGGGAAATAAAAATCAGGAATGAAACCCATTATATTACTGACTAGAAATAAAGAGGTTTTTTCAGTCGCTTCTTAAAGCATGCCAAGAAGCGTGTCTTACGTTGGTTTGTAGCTGGTTGCAGAGTCTCACTACGTGGTTAGCAAAAGACGACGTAAAAAAGAAGAGCAATAAACTGGAAAGGTCAATAAACAGTCTCTGTTTGAGCGTTGCGTAAGCCCATGATCGGATAGACCCTGAAATTTTTCAGCGACATAAGAGGGGGTGGCGGGACAGTTAAGGATGTTATGCAATAAAGAAAATATCTCAATTTGGCATATATTTCTCACGTTCAAACAGTTAAGTGCCTTCTTGTATGAAGTGATATGATCACACTTTCTCAGGTTAAAAATTAAACCTGATCAATTATTTCAGGAGACACTGTGATCAGACTGGATAGAGATAAAAACTCCATCTCAAGATAATAATTCTGACTGGGTCGAGACAAAATCTCCAAAAAGAAACGAAAAATAACGTTGATGATAATGATATGAGAGTTTCAGCACGAGAGGTTTGTTTGTCGGAAAAATGTAAAAAATTCCCTACGAAACGAGATTTGTTCATTGTTTCAAATGGTTCTACCAGTATAAATAAAGTTCCCCATTTTTTTGAATCGGCAATTTTTTACAATTCAATTTTCTGGGCCAGTAGACAGTGCGAGCATTTCTGATGTATAACAAAATTAAGTTTAATATTCTCCTTTTAAATAATTTGGTTCGCACACCGAATTCCAAATTGAACCGAGATGCTTAGTAAATTTTCCAAACATGCGATTGAGAAATTCGTTTTATTTATTTTTGTGTAGAAATCGGGGAATTGGAAAATATTGGGAGAGATATTTACAGAGTGACCAAGTATCAAATTCAAAACGGGAAAATTAACATGATTTTTTATCGTAGTTTCTTATCATTACTATTTTTTTAATTTTTTATCCACTTTGCACGGATTCCTCCTGTTACACAAAGAGAGTCTGCTAGAGATAGCTTATTCGTTAGGAAGAAAATCTCTGCTCTGCTCTTTCCGATTCTGGACTATGCGGACGTCTGTTACTTGGATGTTACAGAGAAACAGATGGACAAATTACAGCGTCTTCAAAATGGGTGTCTAAGTTTTATTTCCAACCTACGAAAGTACGATCATATAACTTCATACCAGAAGGCATTGAACTGGTAGAATGTTATAAATAGACGCCAAATTCACATACTGTCGCTATTGTATAGTATCCTTAACTGTCTCGCCACCCCCTCTTATCTCGCCGAAAATTTTCAGCGTCTTTCCAATCATGGATTAGCGCTACGCTCAAACAGAGATTGTCCATTGGCCTTTCCAGTTCACCGTTCCTCTTTTTTAACATCGTTCTTTAATGTACATGTAGTGAGACTTTGGAATCAGTTACAAACCAATATAAGACTCGCTCCGTCCTTGGCATGCTTTAAGAAGCCACTGAAAAACTCTTAATTTCAAGTCAGTAAAATAACGTGTTTCATTCCTGATTTTTCTTTTCCTTTCCTCTCCACAATCCCTTCCTTTCTTTTTGATTGATGATATCTCACTTTATATGAAAAATAATGTTCGGGTGATTGTTCGTCTTTATGGGGTTCGTATGCATATGCTCACGTGTGTTTATGGATTTCGTGGGGATGGATAGTCATTTGAATGATTTATGCGACCACGTAACTTGATTGCTTCATTTACTTTTGTCTGGTTGTTTGGAAGAGATTTGCGCCTGGCAATAAGCCCGCCAGATTGTATTTGCAATAAAAGTGTTAAATAAATAAATAAGAATATCATTCAGGATTCTTCTCATACTGCTAGGCGGTACCGAGAATATATCAACCGTGTCATTCAGTTGGTTCAATATCTCTATACCACGCGTGACTTGAGTGTTTAACCATGATATTCGTTCTGTAAGTTGGTATGTAGAACAGAGGGTGATTCCTTGCACGGCTATATTTATTAGGTACATATAAACTTAGTGCATCTAAAATCCCGGGACAGTTAAAGCAACCTTGATAAACCTTAAGTAGGAATATTGCAATGGATTCTTGCCTTCTTCTTTCTCTCCTAGTACATTTTTTTAACCTGGCGTGTTCATTGCCATGTGGCAATCTCTTCCAACCAACCAGAAATAGGTTTTTTAGGCCCTAAGTGCTAATCAGACTGGAATCCTATTTTTAAAAATCTGGGTTCCAGCGGGGATCGAACCCGCAACCTCTGGATCGGCAGACAAGTGTCTTACCACCAGCCCACGGAGGTACATTGTCTTGGGTATAGGCATAAATATTACCAGGGTCCTCTTGCACACCGGCATGTCCGACGTCACATTCCTTAAATAGGCTCGACTCAAGAACAGTAGAACAGGTGTTTGCATACAATTCTATTCAATCCTACTGATATATTGGAACTTCATGTTGACTCGAGAAAACATTGCATTTGCAATATAATATTTTGTAAATTACCACTTCAGTTACATATACCTTGAAAGTACGTGTAACGTAAGGAAATATAGTCAATGGGGCACTAAAATATTTCTAGCCAGAAGGCATCATTATCTGCTAAGATGGTAGTTCATAATTGTATTTTATCAAGTGTAGGATGACAGGAGAAGATTACATCCAACTCTGGAGTCAACCGGGCTGATGGTCATGATGAAAGAGAATCAAGTTGGAGGACAACTATACCACGGAGATCGTAAAATGCACTTGTGGCTGCAAAAATACTGTGTCCCAAGAATAAAGGACATTTGGATGGCCTATGGGAAAAGAATGTTATGTAGAGCAATATGAAAAGATTGGATTCAAAGGATTGCCTGAAGCCACGGTCTGAGGTTTATTGGAGTAAGCATGTTTAACATATGGAGGACAAAGAATTTGAATGAGTAAACTCAAAGAATGAAATTTAACTCATTATTTCAAATTAAATTAAATTTTTTCAAAGGTTACAAAATCTTCGAGGCCTAATTTTTAGGACGTTCGTATTGAATCTAGGGTTGTGGGTTCAATCATCCTTCGAAGTTATTTTTTAAAAGGTTTGACTATGATTTTCATGTGAATATCTTGGTTGACTTGATGATAACACCAGATTAAAATAAATCTGTCCAATTATACGATGTACAGAAAAAGTGTTACATAAACACATACATATGGCACCTTTATTGCTTTCCTACTGAGCCTAGTTGATAAGACACTTGACTTCCACAAGTGAGTTTTGAATTCGATTCCCGATGGTACGCAAAAAAAATACCCCACTCAAGTTAAATTTTAGTTTTTCACGTGCGAGATAATGCAGGTGGCCCTCGACTTTCGCACATTCTACTATCACACAATTCACCATTTCGCACATTTTTTTTAGATTTTCGTTGATAATGCAAAAATTGTTCGCTCCCATGCAGTCGCTTCCACTTTTTTGGAAGAACTATAATAAATGGAACGCAATAAACATTATTGGAGACTAATGGGCTGAAATAAAAGTCAACAATGAAAGGTTCCTGGCAACAATTATGCTCACAAATTATGAGTGATTTTATAAATTCTGAAGAAACTCCGGAAACAATCGCAGATAAAATAATTAGCCTAATGAATGAACTAAACTTGGACGTCAACAACTAAGATGTTAATGAGTTGATTGAATCTCGCTCAGTACTTCTGTCAAATGAATACTTAATTGAGCAACAAGAGTTAAATGAAAGTGAGGAAGAAGAAGCTGATAAAATCGTCAAGACTTTGACAATCATGAATGAAGCCTTCATGCATCTTGATAATTTTTTTACTATCATGGAAGAATGTGATCCCAATGGAGAACGTATATCTCAAGTACGTAGGGAGAAATACACAGCATGTTATAGAACTCTTTATCAAGAAAAGAAAAAAAAAGGTGGTATTCAACTAACTCTTGACAAGTTTATAAAGAAAACACCTGAAAGCACTTAAACCATCTCCTTAACTTAATTATGTATATTGATAAATAAATATTTTTAATATAGTATTGATAAATAAATATTATTATTGATAAATAAGTATTTTAAAATGCAATTTTTGATGTTTTTTTACATCCCTCTACTTTCGAACATTCAACATTCGCACACATTTTCAGGAACCAATTATGTGCGAAAGTCGAGGGCCGTCTGTATTATCAATAATTGCGATGATGAACCGCGAATTTAGTACGTACACAAATGGTTCAAAGTCGAAGGCTCTATGAACAGGGCTAAGAAAAAAGTTGTTTTCAAGCCAAGCTACTTAATTGATCCAAATCACTGATTTGGATTTATTAAGAAGTACCATACGCTGAAAAAAATATCAATAGCCTGTTATGCTCCACATTCTCTACTTTACATTTTGCATGAACAATATCAATAGCCTGTTCTGTTCCACATTCTCTACTATACATTTTGCATGAACAATATCAATAGCCTGTTCTGTTCCACATTCTCTACTATACATTTTGCATGAACAATATCAAAAGCCTGTTCTGTTCCACATTCTCTACTATACATTTTGCATGAACAATATCAATAGCCTGTTCTGTTCCACATTCTCTACCATACATTTTGCATGAACAATATCAATAGCCTGTTCTGTTCCACATTCTCTACTATACATTTTGCATGAACAATATCAATAGCCTGTTCTGTTCCACATTCTCTACTATACGTTTTGCATGAACAATATCAATAGCCTGTTCTGTTCCACATTCTCTACTATACATTTTGCATGAACAATATCAATAGCCTGTTCTGTTCCACATTCTCTACTATACATTTTGCATGAACAATATCAATAGCCTGTTCTGTTCCACATTCTCTACTATACATTTTGCATGAACAATATCAATAGCCTGTTCTGTTCCACATTCTCTACTTTACATTTTGCATGAACAATATCAATAGCGTGTTCTGTTCCACATTCTCTACTATACATTTTGCATGAACAATATCAATAGCCTGTTCTGTTCCACATTCTCTACTATACATTTTGCATGAACAATATCAATAGCCTGTTCTGTTCCACATTCTCTACTATACATTTTGCATGAACAATATCAATAGCCTGTTCTGTTCCACATTCTCTACTATACATTTTGCATGAACAATATCAATAGCCTGTTCTGTTCAACATTCTCTACTATACATTTTGCATGAACAATATCAATAGCCTGTTCTGTTCCAAATTCTCTACTTTATATTTTGCATGAACAATATCAATAGCCTGTTCTGTTCCACATTCTCTACTATACATTTTGCATGAACAATATCAATAGCCTATTCTGTTCCACATTCTCTACTATACATTTTGCATGAACAATATCAATAGCCTGTTCTGTTCCACATTCTCTACTATACATTTTGCATGAACAATATCAATAGCCTGTTTTGTTCCACATTCTCTACTATACATTTTGCATGAACAATATCAATAGCCTGTTCTGTTCCACATTCTCTACTTTACATTTTGCATGAACAATATCAATAGCCTGTTCTGTTCCACATTCTCTACTATACATTTTGCATGAACAATATCAATAGCCTGTTCTGTTCCACATTCTCTACTATACATTTTGCATGAACAATATCAATAGCCTGTTCTGTTCCACATTCTCTACTATACATTTTGCATGAACAATATCAATAGCCTGTTCTGTTCCACATTCTCTACTATACATTTTGCATGAACAATATCAATAGCCTGTTCTGTTCCACATTCTCTACTATACATTTTGCATGAACAATATCAATAGCCTGTTCTGTTCCACATTCTCTACTATACATTTTGCATGAACAATATCAATAGCCTGTTCTGTTCCACATTCTCTACTATACATTTTGCATGAACAATATCAATAGCCTGTTCTGTTCCACATTCTCTACTATACATTTTGCATGAACAATATCAATAGCCTGTTCTGTTCCACATTCTCTACTATACATTTTGCATGAACAATATCAATAGCCTGTTCTGTTCCACATTCTCTACTATACATTTTGCATGAACAATATCAATAGCCTGTTCTGTTCAACATTCTCTACTATACATTTTGCATGAACAATATCAATAGCCTGTTCTGTTCCACATTCTCTACTTTACATTTTGCATGAACAATATCAATAGCCTGTTCTGTTCCACATTCTCTACTATACATTTTGCATGAACAATATCAATAGCCTGTTCTGTTCCACATTCTCTACTATACATTTTGCATGAACAATATCAATAGCCTGTTCTGTTCCACATTCTCTACTATACATTTTGCATGAACAATATCAATAGCCTGTTCTGTTCCACATTCTCTACTATACATTTTGCATGAACAATATCAATAGCCTGTTCTGTTCCACATTCTCTACTATACATTTTGCATGAACAATATCAATAGCCTGTTCTGTTCCACATTCTCTACTATACATTTTGCATGAACAATATCAATAGCCTGTTCTGTTCCACATTCTCTACTATACATTTTGCATGAACAATATCAATAGCCTGTTCTGTTCCACATTCTCTACTATACATTTTGCATGAACAATATCAATAGCCTGTTCTGTTCCACATTCTCTACTATACATTTTGCATGAACAACTTTTTAAACTGAGTGGAATGATTCGCTACATATGAAGGTTCTTGATTGTGGCACCTATGCTTAGGATATAGGTTCTTATAGGAAAATTGCAAAGATAATCATTAATCTATATCGTCTTTTTTTAAACCTGGCGAGTTTATTGCCATGTGGCAATCTCTTCCAACCAACCAGAAAGACGTTTTTATAGGCCCTAAGTGTTAACCAGACTGGAATCCTATTTAAAAAAATCTGAGTTCCAGTGGGGATCGAACCCGCAACCTCCGGATCGGCAGACAAGAGTCTTACCACCAGGCCACAGAGGTTGTCGTTTATAGTTCCATAGAAGATAAATTATAAATTTCCATATGAAAAATGTTCCGCGTTACCTAAATAAATTAGTTATTAAAGAATCAAACTGATTAATATAATTCTCAATTCCTTTTGATAGAAGATTAATCACTCAATTCCTTTGTTTAGTAGATCAATCAATCAATTTCTTTTGTTAGTAGACCAATCAATCAATCAATTCTTTTTGATATACCTATAAATAAAAAAAATATTTTTCTCAAACGTTGTGTAGGGGCTGAAATCATCCCATGAAGTAATTTTTTAAAAATTTAATTTAATTCATCTTCTGAAATTTATTAACAATTCTAATACATTGATGACCAGTTAGACTGGGAAGCCTGAATAAAACAATAAAACAACCAAACATTTTGGCTTGATTTGTCTCACAAAAATAACATTCAACAAATTACTTGCCAAACAACGAGCAATTTATAAAATGCGTTTTAAAAGAGCAAAAAAAATCTAACCAATGAGCTACGACGTTGATTACTTCCCCGAAAGCTTGATTAAAAGAGACTTAAACCACAATATATCCATTATGGTCTTCCGACCACGCTCTTCAACGCGTCTGCATTACCAATTTGGATATGTTAAAGATAATAAAACGGAGTACGTAATATAAATAGGTTTTTTGCAAAAGTTTTTATTTTTCATTATAAATTTTATTCAAGTGGTATACTCTCCGAATTAGCGATGAGGAAACTTGAAGAAAAACTCTCTTTGTCCAATCAATCGAGTTTTTGTGTTGAGAGCTATTAGAGTAAGTATTACACTGACATACCAAATCATACGTGATGGCAATAATACTGTACGTTTGGAAGTAACAACACTAACAGGCGTCTAACATGTGCGAGAATTGTCACTGGACCACCTTTTTTAACCAAATTAGAACCTTTTTTAAATCGATTATTTTCGGGACCTATTGAGAATCGGAAGTCAAACGGCTTATCAACTGGACCACTATGGTCCACTTCAATGTTAAAAATTCACAAAAATGTATATAAATATTTAAATCATAGGTTTATTGAATTGAACATTGTATGCAGAATATTTCCTAAAATTACACATATAAGGAGGTAACATTAAAAAAAGATCATGTCCACCGGATAGAAAAAATTAGTTGATAAAGCAGATTTTTTTCTTATCGATGGTACGGAGCCGTTTAACATTTTCATTTTAATGAAATAAGCACATAAATCATTTTTAAATCATAATAAAAAACCAGTATTTTTTCGAAAAGAATCTTGTCCAGGCTTCAAATCAATCAAAAAACCGAATTGACCGAACTCGTAACTTTCCGATTGTGTCTAACTTCATACCAGTTCACCAGCAAGTGTCAGTTTTAAATCGTGCGTGCAGTGTAATGTCATTATACAGATTTATCTACCTACATATATTTATGGTTTTACTGTAATATTTCTTCTTATTTTGCAACACCACTTATTTTACTTGATGAAAATTAAAATAAACTACTCTACCCAATTATTTTTTGCAACACCTGTATAATATTTTTGAAATCGAGCAAAAAACATCATGTCCCAGTGTTGTGTTCTGTTCAATCAAAAAATATTAAAAGTAGAATTGTTCACTCAAAAAGGATCATGTCCATATTTTAAACTAGAATAACTATTTTAATTATTATGATTCGATTTTAAACAACAAATCAAGTCCCCTTAAGCGATTTTAAGGATTTGAGGTATTTTTACAATGAATTATTATGTCATATATTTTTAATGCCAACAGTTTTTTTCGATTTCCCAACATTCTGATTTGATGGGCATGTTCTTTTTTTAATATTACCTCCTCATATGTGTTAAGGCAATGAAAATGAATATATATTTGAGAAAAAAGATATTAAAAGGTCTGGAATTACGTGTATTTCAAAAGTTCAACCCACACCGGTGCGGCGTAGATATATCTCAATTAAGAAAATATAACATGGTTCCAGACCGTTTGATTCGCTTCTCTTTCAAAGGTTTTCTTTTTTTTTTTCAATTGCCTTAAAACATATGATATTTTAGGATATATATGTACATGCAAGGTTAATAAGCATATTATTTATTCATTTATTTATGAATAGTTACGTCAAAATCATTGAAATAAAGTGGACTTTATTTCAATGATTTTGACGTTTAATGCTTATTCTAATGGCTCTCAACACAAAAACTCGATTGATGGGGAGAAGAGAATTTTGTCTTAACGTTTCCGCATCGCTAATTCGGAGAGGTCGAAGAATACCATACGAATGAAATTGATGATGAAAAATTAAAACTTTTGCAAAAAATACATTTATATAACGTACTCCGTTTTATTATCGTTAACATATCCAAATCGGCAATGCAGACGCGTTGAAGAGCGAAGTCGGAAGACCACAATTGATGTACTGTTGTCTAAGACCCTTTTAATCAAGCCTTCGGGGAAGTACTCAACGTCGTAGTTCTTTAGTTAGATTTGTTACTCTTTCAAATCGCGTTTTATAAATTGCTCGTTGTTTTGCAAGTAATTTGCTGAACATTGTATTCATGAGTCAAATCATGCAAAAAGGTTTGGTTGTTTTATTCAGAGTAACTGGTCACCAGAGTAACTGGTCACCTGGTTTTATTCAGACTTCCCAGAGTAACTGGTCACCCATAAATCGAATTAATAAGTTTCAGAAGATGAATAAAATGAAATACTTAAAGATTGGTCATGGAGGATTAGCTTGGCCTTAAAGACGCCGGATATTTTTTAGCCCACGTCCTTTTACACGTAAATTACAGTACAAAAATAATAAATGATATTAATAATTAGTATAATTCCAAACTCGATAAATATGTGCAAAAATTGTATAAAAATAAATGCAACATTCATGCATACACACTAAATCTCAGATTCTCTACTAAATATAATATATGTACAGTACTTAAGGATTTTTTAAAATATATTATCTGTTAAAATCAAATACCAAAATAAGTTACATTTGTCTGAAACTGTCGTCAAAAAATGCATTTGAGTATAATCAGCATATGTTCTCGCCTGTTGGCAATTCGGCAGATTCTCGACTTGCTGTGGTGCATAAAATTGAATGAGGCCCACATTGCACGCTGTTACATGCATGGCAATGCACCGTTTTGCATAAAAATTCAGAATGGTACGTCAAATGAGCACATTTCAACGGGAGGGAGTTATGAAATGTTGTCTAATTTTTGTGAATTTTGCATTTTCACATTTAAATGGAGGCTGCATTGCCATTCCCTTTTATATTTTTTTAAAACATGATACTTATAACAGTGCATCATTTTCTTGTTGAAATAATTTATGAATTATTAAAACAAATAATACTTTAAAATAACTCAGTCATTTCACTCATTCATTCATTCGTATGCCTTTGACAAATCTGAATTAATGATGCAGACATGTTGATGAACTATAATTTTAAATAATATATTATCTTCAGTCCCAGTAAGGGAGCTTTAGGATAAATAACCACCGGAGTAGGCATGTATCTCAAAGTTTGCTATCGTACGTTTTGTAAATACTATCGTATTCAGATAGATAACAACACTCGCGCACTTCTAACGCGTTCAAGTGTTGTTACCAGACGAACTCTTGTACCAGACTGGACCCCCTTTTTTTCTTTTTTTTTAAGTGACATCGATAACTGAACCTTTAACCACCGGTCCAAAGAACAGCATCTTAACATACTAATAATGGCATGGATGTAATTTTTATTTATGAGTTAGTATTGTAAAAAAGTGGAACGACAAAGTAATTATATTAGTTTTCACAAATATATAGTAGATATCAATAGAGATAAAATAGATTTCATAGATAAAGAAATAAAAGAAACATGCTATGTAATTACAGTAAATAAAGTTTAAAGTTTAAAAAGTCGAAATTGTCACCTTTGAGATTAAATAAACTTATTTTAGTCTTCTTCTTCTTAAACTTTCTATAGATTCAAGAGTCTGTTACTGCAGGATTGTCCTCTTGTGATGCTGAGCTCCAGCTATCTCTCCATCGTTTCGGGGGTCTCCCTGGTGGACGCCGTCCATCCGGCACCCCATGCAGAGCAATGTATGGAATTCTTGTGGAATTCATTCTCTGTACATGTTGGTACCAGTATTAGTGATTTTTTAAAATACTAAATAAAGTGACAATTTAAAGCTGATATTAAAATTGGCGTATTGTATAACATTTACATTGTCATTTGTTCATTCAAACACTGTTTATTCCACTTTATATAACGGTATAGCCCTACCGGTTTACAGGTTTTCACCTCATCATCAGGGGAGCACAAAGAAGTCCTTCATATAAAGTGGAATAAACAGTGTTTGACTAAACAAATTACGACGTCTTTAAACCTCCACAGTTTAAATGCCTAAACTATACATAATATTAATTCTGAAATGGCTAATCATTGTCACCGTGAAAACCATACATTTTCTATCAATGGAAATAAATTGGACAGATTAGAGGCCCTAAAATTTTCTAAGTCAGTGCATCGGGGTGAACATCTGGCAAACACATACGAGTGTATTCCAAGAATCTCTCCGCTGCTCGCCGAGATTGTCTCCTCCGTCTCTCCACAACCAGTTCCCAACCCGAATGTTTACCGTTAGAAGCGTGTATGTCGGTACCAGTTCGAACAGAATTCAGTCTTGTTTGTGCTCCCCTGATGATGAGGGGAAAGTCTTGAAACCGGTAGGGTTATACCGTTACAAAAAGTGGAATAAACAGTATTTCTTAAAACAAATTATAATATTACATTTTCGTTGTATAATGTACAATCTGGCGGACTTATAACCATAAAATATTTTCCAGCTACCAAGAAAGATGTAATAGAGGTCTAAAATTAAAATAAAAGACTGCAACCATTAAAAAAATCATGTACCAAAGGGACGACAGGCAAATTACTAACTAGACCACGGGTGTCAATTTTGTATCCTTTTAAGAATTTAATAAGTATAAGTAGTCCTAATTATTTTTAAAGGATAATTATAAAGAGAGTGTAAAAATTAAGCACAAATACACTTTATAATTCTGTTACAATGGAAACAATTCATTTAGAGAACTGCGGTCCTGCGGGAACCGCAAAAGGACTCAACGAGGGACGCCAGGCTTATTACGTTTTAAGGATAGGGAGACAGAGTTGTCTCTTTCGAGATTACGTTTTAATTTGTATCAACAGTTATCCACTTTACAGTATGAAGTGCTTTTTTCACATTCCTTTTTTCTTTTGTGACCACCGAATAATTCTGTAGTCCTTAATATTATTATTTTAATAAAACTTGAAAAGTATATTTTAACCTCTTAAGATCTGAATTCATTCTTAGGTTTTTTAAATATACGAGTATATTCGTGCCTGTGAGTGTATTATTTACACTAAATCAATAATACAGTATCCTTCCCTTCATTTTTTAAAAAAAAAAATCAGAAATATTCCACAAATTGTTAACAAAGTACGTATGAACTATGTGCCCATTATAATGGACGCTAGGTCTGAAGAAATGTTTATACGTTTTGTATTACACTTTTATTGTAACAATACAACATTTAAGGACTATAACTGTGTAGACAATGATCTCTTCAAACTATCCAGAAGATGTTAAAGAGGTTTCAAGTGAAACCAGACTGGAACCCTTTTTTGTAAATATTATCACCAACGTGAATTGAACTCACAACCAGCATTAAAACGCCACTTAATTTTTTATCACATAACTTCTCAAATACGCGTTTATCTCGTAGCTTCTCAAATGTGCAATTATATCATAGTTTCTCTCAAATGTGCATTTATCCCGTGACTTCTCAAATGTGCGTTTATCATATTGCTTCTCAAATGTGCGTTTATCTCGTAGCTTCTCTCAAATGTGCATTTATCCCATAGTTTCTCAAATGTGCGTTCATCATGTTGCTTCTCGAATGCGCGTTTATACCGTAGCTTCTCAAATGTGCGTTTATCCAGTAGCTTATCAAATGTTTGTTAATCCTATAGTTTCTCAAACAGGCATTTATCCCGTAGCTTCCGTATTTTTTTTTTTCGTAGATATTAATTTAGTTGTATTTAATACTTTCGCGGAGTGGTGTATACGATGTATCTTCTTCAGGAGTACTCCACGTCATCTTCATAAACTTGATAGTCTTCTCCAATTCGTGGCATATTCTAACATATTGATGTTATTATATATTTTTGGATTATGTTGTTGTTCATTTTAATAATGCAAGGTATTTTAGAATTTAGTTGAATCCTGTTTTGATTTGAATTTTGGTTTTTTTTATTCATAAACTTTGAACTGCAGGTTCTAATAACTGAATTAAACTTTGATATGTTGTCGAAAGTGATCTGTGGCTATCAACCTCGTCAGATAGAAGAAATATGTTTGACCTCACAAAATTGTTTAAGATTGTCAGCTCGTATTTCAATAGTCCGGAACTAGCTCAGCTTGTTATGGTACACGTTCCTTGTAGGCCCACTCGGCATAATGTTTTGTTGACGTGATTGCAACTTATTATTTACATAAATCTTGCATAATAAAAATACACAAATCGGGTAATCAATATGCGACTCAGGGACATTGTTTACTCCAATGATTACATATTTTATATTGATTATATTATAAAGTTAGTGAAAATATAGTAGGTCGCATAAGTACCTGATAGGGCTTATCGTCTTTTGCAAGTACAATATTAATGCAGCCACGTGTAAATGCATCAACAACGTACTCGTATTAAGTCTTTACAGGGGGCTCGTGGATTCCTATTATTTTATCTTTCAGAAGCCACAAGGCTAAAAAGTTGAGAAACAATGCTGTAGGCAATTAATATCAACCCTGGGTTCTATGACTTATAATGATGATCTGACTTTTTGTGTGCCTAAAATTAAAATATTGATATATTTTTCAGATTTCCTCGAATTTTGGTATTTTTCTCTTCTCAAATCAGTAAATAAAGGAAACTTGCATGCCTTCGTGAGAAGATGGCGGGGTCCACCCCCATGGTGTATGATCCTCTCCCTTTTGTTTATACTGGCATCATAACTGGGCGCGGGCATTAAGCATGAACATACCACATTGACTGACAGCACAATGCCGGGATATAAATAGCACCTGATTCAGGCTCACGTTGGGTTCCCATAAGTGAAGGCTCGACCTCATACATAAACATTATCTTCATATAAAAATTGGTGAAGTAAGTAGAAAATAACTCAAGATAGTGACGAAAATGACAAAGTGATAATACATTATTGAGTTACAAAGAAAGGGAATAGTATAAAATATTTTATATCTTCTCTGGATGATTATTTGAAATTTAATTATTATACAAAATTTGTAACTAGAAAAGGGTAAAATTTCTCTATGGAATTAAACATTATTTATGTAAAAATTCAGTCGAATTGGTGAATATGTGTATGATACAAATAAAGCACCACATATAAATTATTAACTTTACATGAAAAATGTAAAAAAGATATTTCTATGTTACTCATTTTTCCCAATTTACCAATTTCACTCTATCTTAAACATTCTAGATAGATAGATATACGAGTTCTAAGGCTTTTATTAAATTTTTAAAACGTGCGCATTTTACTGCACCGTCGATCTTTTGTCAGTGATTTTATAATGACTGGTGTATTTATGTGGTATATGCAGAAGATATATTCAAATACAATTGGTTAGCAACATTTTTGGCAAAATTTGATAGAAACGTATGTACATTCAACACGTAGCACCCTGTCGAGCTAGACAAAGAGGAGAGAGCATCAGACTTTCTTATCGTGACACATATATTTCCCCTTGTCTACATCCAATCATCATCTTATACAGCTCTTACGATTTCTCTGACTTCTTACACTTTCTTCTTTCAAAATATCAATCACTTGATTCAACCACATTTCCTTGGTCTTCCTTGAAGGCATACTTCCACTCACATTAGCACTATATATTTGTTTTGTTAGTTTTATTTCGTTCATTCGTTCTACTTGAATAAAAATTTGTTTTAAATATGGTTTATCATTATAAATATGGCTTATAATTATAAATATGTTTTATTATTATAAATATGGTTTACCATTATAAATATGGTTGATCATTATATAAATATGGTTTATCATTAAAAATATGGTTTATCATTATAAATATGGTTTATCATTATAACTATGGTTTATCATTATACATATGGTTTATCATTATAAGTATGGTTTATCATTATAAAACTCCGTTTTATTAGTTATGACAAATAAACCAAAGTTGTTTAAATCAGTTCTACTTATTTCTTATCTATTTACTAGTTTCATTCTACAAAGAACATTTTAATAATAGTAGTTGGGTTGGGCCAGTGTGTTATGTTTATTTTTATACATTTAAATACAATTGATAGACAATTTTTTTTTAAATAGGACAGAAACCATTTTTTATATTAAGTTGAAAAATCTTTTCAGTGAATATGGAACCTGAAATTCTTATTTTGCTTTCAACCATCACTCATGTTTGCACTGAATATTTGTTTACTTAGTTATTTCTTCATTCACTCATACTACATGTCCAAACCTTCTCAGAATTATCTTTTGAATCTGACTAAATACTTCAACCTTATGTTCACATTCATCCCTAATCATTTCATTACGTGTTCAATTATACATTTTCCCCGTATGTATTCTCGTCAGTGCACGCATTTCTACATTTTCCCCATGCGTATTCTTGTCAGAGCATGAATTTCTACATTTTTTCCATGTGTGTTCTTGTCAGTGCACGCATTTCTACATTTTTTCCATGTGTATTCTTCTCAGTGCACGCATTTCTACAGCATTTGTTCGGCTACTTTCATAAATTTTCTGCGTCGTCGTTTCACTTTAATACACCATAGTTGCTACTAGAATGCTATTGTAGACGATAATTTAAGCGAATTCAATAGTCTTGTACAAGAATATACGGTTTACTAGCCCATTGACATTTTTTCTATCACTGCCCACAATAATCCTCGTTACTATTTGATCATCTGAGAAAATGCTCCCTTAATAGCAGAATTACATGACTTGCTCTAATCTTCCATTCCTCACTCATTTATCACATTTACATTCCTTTTCATATTTTTCTATCACCGAGGCTTTAAATTTTCCAACATTTACTGTAAGATCTTTCTCTTGGCATCTCTTGTACCACGTATAAATTAATTATACATTCAACACCATATTCACCGTATGGTAAATTATAATTAATCTTTTAAATTCAGTTTATGTAAATACCCGAAAAATGTTTTATTTATAGTAAAGGCGTTATTACTACGGAGCTTCAAAAGTATTGTAATTTGTTTAGTAAAACACTGTTTATTCCACTTAACATACCGGTATAACCCTACCGGTTTCAAGGTTTTCCCCCCATAATCAAGGGAACTTAAATAAGACTATCGTTGTCTTATTTGTACACCCTTGATAATGTAGTTGTAAACCTTGAATTCGGTAGTGTTATACCGTTATGATAAGTAGAATTAACAGTGTTTTACTTGACAAAATACTAAACCAAAAAAATATTTTGTGAGTTAGGTTCTTTTTGCATATACGTCCATGTTATTTTGTACCGACATTCAAAATATTTGTCAAGATACTATGCGTATCCAGAAAGTAAGTGTACTGAGGCTCTCACGACCGGATGGATTTTATTTTCGACATGTTGGCTACACTTTCGTGTAGCCTGACCCTTCCCCTCCGCAACGAGACCGGTTTGAGGTCAGTATGTTGAGAAGTGTCGACGCGACAACACGTTTCGTGAAAAATGTCAATCCAATCTCCCGCCAAGTGCGAAATACGCGGCGTCATCCGTTATCTCGTTTGGAAGGGAAAACCTCCGGTTGAGGTTTATAATGAGGTGAAAACTGCATATGGTGATAAAGCTATGAATCGTACGAGTGTGTACAAGTGGTGTCGCGAGTTTAAAAACGGTCACGTCACATCTCTTCACCCTCCGCCAAAAAGTTCAAAACCACAATTTCAGCCAAGAAAATCATGGCATCCGTGTTTTGGAACTGTCAAGGCATAATTTTAATTGAATATATGCCTCAAGGGGAGACCATCAACTCTGCAAGATACTGTGAGACCCTAAAAAAATTGCGGAGGGCGATTCAGAACAAGAGGAGAGGCATGCTGACAAAGGGAGTCTGCCTGCTGCACGACAATGCCAGACCACACACGGCCAACGCCACGAAGGAACTGCTCGCCTCGTTTAAATGGGATGTCCTGAACCATCCCGCGCATTCCCCTGACCTAGCACCTTCAGATTACTATCTCTTTACCTTCCTGAAGCTGCACAATTCTGCAAGATCTCTTTACCTTCCTGAAGCTGCACATGGGTGGAAAAAGGTTTTCAATCGACGAGGAGATAAAGGAGGAGGTGGAGAAATGGACGGAGGGGTTGGCGGGAAACTACTACGAGGAAGGCATCAAAAAGTTGATACCCCGCTTCACCACCTGCATTGAGAGGAATGGCGACTATGTCGAAAGATAGCTTACATATGTACTACGGTAACCACGTAATTTTTTTGTTTAAATAAAAAAAATTGTAGCCTACAAAAATTCAGTACACTTACTTTCTGGATATGCCTCGTATTTTAGCACACGTGCCTATTTCCGTTACATATTATTTTATCAAACCGTGCCCGACATATTGTTTAATTATTAGTTAAAAAATATCAAAATTCAATTTCACTTGAAATTGATTCCCTACTCCTTTCTTTTTCGGTTTCCTTACCTGCCCAAGGCTCTGCCCAGTCCAGATAAGGATTACAGCTGTGGCGCCGCTTTTGCTGCGTGTTACAGGAATCAAACTTGTTACTTGAAAATTAACCCCTTCTTAAAACATTTCTCCTTGCGCTGAAAATCATGTATACAGAGGAATTGGGTCGAGTCCGGGTCAAAGGAGAAATGTTTCACGAAACCTTCTCTGAAAACTATGTTATTATAATGTTACACTTGGTAAGATAGTGAATTCTAATTGATATACATTCATGCTGTGGAATCGCACGTCCAAGGTTCGATTTCCGGTTGATTCGTTTATAGACTGATTTGACTTTTAGATGTTACATATTTTTTTATAGAAAAGAATCATATTAATATTGTGGAGATGCGCACACTAAAGAAAATGAGGGGAGTGTCAACGTTTGAAAGAAGACGGAGTAAAGACATCAGAAATGAATGTATGGATAAAATTAACGTTTTAAATAAGACGAAAAAAAGAGCTTTAAGATGGTTTGAACATGTGGAGAGAATGAATGATGAAATAATGACTAAGCAAGTATATAAATCAGAAGTGTAAGTTATACTGGGAAGAGGTAGACCAAATAAAACGTAGCTGAATCAAATGTACCAGATTTCGAAAGAAGATTAAGTGAGAAATGTGAAGAATAGAAAATTACACATGACGAGATATATTAATATGGAGGATACGAAAATTATGTGTTTGGATTTAAAAGTTTGGAGATATATTATATCTACCTACCCCGCAAGAAACAAGGTATGTTTATATTTATATAGCGCAGCAATTCTTTAATTTCTGAAAGACAGCTCTAAAGCACATTCGTCTGCAATGATGTCTAAAGGTAGGTTTAAATCTTGGATACCAATATTAAATAACAGTTCAACTATTTTATTTCAGAGATTTCGGCTTTTACTTTTTGGAACTTCATAGAAGAATATTTAACAAAAAAATACTTTATCAAAGGTTTCAGCTTTAAATTTTTGGAACTCTATATTAGAATATTTAACACTTAATCACTTTGTTATTACACTGATTACATAAAACTCCGCTACACGGGGCTCAACCTTCTATTCCGACCGGAATCATTCCACCTGAAAAAAGGAAGTAGAAACACGTGTAACGGGGATTAATGTAATTAGTAGACTAACAAAGTGATTTTTTATTTAGTATTCAATTAATTAACTATTCATCAGATCATTGACATCTCAAATACTGATTTAAATATATGTAACATCTTAGTTGTTACGACCTTTGATTAGAAAGTTAACCGAGGCATTTTTAAAAGTTGGTATTTCTGATAAGCTTCATAAATCTGTTAAAAAAATTGACGGCTGGTGCAAACTAAGTTTGCTGAACATCTTTAGAGTAATTAGATTTGTTTGTCATTGGAACTTTGGATTTGATCTGTCAAGACTGTGTGCATGCTGAAATGCAAAAACTTGCACGTTATTGATAAGCGCATGCGTCAATATTCATAGGAATGCTTAGAATTATTATCAATCGTGAGGGACTTTACATTTAAGCCGATATCATTGATGGCCAACTTTTAATAAATTTCGTTATGTTAATTAAACGTAGAAAAACAAAAAACAATAAATTTTACAATGCCAAAACTTGCTGAAACATTTAAGAAGAAGATGGAGGACCTTGGTAGAAGACTACAGAGTATACTTGTAGATGATAGGGGAGCTGGTGATAAAGAGCTGACAGGGATTTCTAGAGATGTTTAAGCTTAAGGTTAACGGTTTGAACCATTGGCGGAGATCCATCGTTTTTATCCACGAACTCAGGGAGAAGCGAAGCGAGGCTGATGAAGATGAAACTAACGTTTCAGAAGGACAAGATAACCTCAAAGACATTCTGCTTTCAGAAAAAGAAGAAAATTACTAGTTTGGTGCTCGAAAAGATGGTCAAAATCCCGTTCTTGTGAAGTTGTAGAACTTCAAATTTAGTAATGCAGTTTAAATGGATAAAAAACTTCAAATTAGGATTCAGGAATTCTTGTTGTATTACATTTAGCTTGTGTACAGTACAATCTGGCGTGTTAATTGTCATGTGACCAATCGGAAACATTTCAACAAGTCAAGTGAAACCCAGATTAAAACCATTTTGATAATAATAGGTAGGTATCAGCAAAATTGAACCCAAGAACTCTAGGTTGGGAGACGGGCGTCTTGCCAACTAGAACGAGACATACACTTTTCTCACTGAAACTTGAACCAAAAGCAGATGTGTGCTCTTTAGATACAAGAGATGTTTCCAAGCAACAGGTGTGGACCAATGGTTAAATAATCATTCAAATATGAGGTTGCAAACGCGAAGTCTACAAAACGCGAACTCTACAAGTCGTTAAGTGCTCGCGAGGTGACAGCCGCTACCGCTCTGACAAGACAAACGAGGAGGGCACTTAAGAACAGCTACGACCAATCTCAACTGAAACATATTTTCTCAACAGTTCAACTGTTGTATGGATGTTGTAATCGTCTGAAAATACTAAAACGGTTAAGGTATCGTGGTATTCTGTAAGAGTTAATGTTTTGAGATTATTTTAATTTTAATATCTTCTAGTAATAATAGTACTATAAACCAATTAAGTAATAATAATCTATGAATAATGACAGACATAATTTTTTTTTTCATAATGACGCAAATATTTGAGATTTTCACCGTAATATTCCCAATTTATTATGATGGTCAAACATATTCTAAAAAAACTTTAGCCTCCATGAATATATTGTTTAATCAGCCCCCTACAGGTCTTACATCAATTCAATTCAATTCACCCTTCTTTTAAAGCTCCACAAGGAAGCATAGGGAGGCGACCAGTATTCTACATTCAGAGCGGTTTTGGGCGGTGTTGGTAATTTCCCTCCACGACATTCCTAATGCTCTGACTTTCTTGTTATAGAAACGGTACACTGTGAGAGAGGGTCTTCCAGGCCGTCGGGACCCCTATGAACAGAAAAAACAGCGCTCTCCTCAGCCAATTATTATCGGGCATTCTTAGAACATATCCCAGCCAGGACCTTCGCCTCTCCCGAATTACAGAGACGACAGACCCCTGCCGGGTGCGCCGGCGTACAGCGTCGTTTTTTATGTGGTCATACCACCTGATTCCCAATATCCTCCTGAGACACCTGTTTTCAAAACTAAGTATCTTGCGCTCCTGAGCCTTGGTTAGATGTCAAGATTCACAACCGTACAGGAGCATCGGAATGACACATGCGTTAAACAGGTAGCATTTTGTTGTGACGCTGAATCCAGTCGCCTTCCAAATCCTATCCATGTTGTTGAACGCCCCGCTGGTAGCTCCGATGCGGATGGGCTGCTCCGTCCGGAGATCACCATTGCAGGTGATGGTGGCACCCAGGTATCTGAATTTAGTCACTTGGGGGATCCGGTTGCCGTTAATCATCATCGGCGCGCCTCCATCCGGACATGCATCGTTGCACATGTATTCTGTTTTACCGGCGTTGACTCGAAGGCCGAGGTCATACATAGTCAATACGAGGGTTGCTACTTAAGTTTTGAGATATGGCAACACCAGTATAGATACGTCAAATCTGACATCAGCGTCATAAAGTTTGACGTTTTTAATGGTACGAGTATACGTGCTCAGAAAGTTTTGTCAAACGAATGATATTTGTGTTGTTTACAGTAACTTAAAATATTCATCTAGGCCAAAAATGGAATTAAATCGTGAACATTTTCGTGCGATGATTTTTTATGATTTTCTACGTGGACTAACTCAACAACAGTATGCCGATCAACTCGTTTTGACTTTTGGTGATGAAGCACCATCCTGGGCCACTGTATTTTGCTGATTTTCCGATTTAAATCGTGGTCGTAGTTTGCTCCAGGACGAATTTTGTGAAGGTCGTCCAAAATCGGTTGTTGTGCCAGAAAACATCGATTCTATGCGTGAATTGATATTGCAAGATCGTCATGTGACTTATCGTGAGATTGAAGCATTTTTGGGCATTAGTTTCACTTGCATACATTCAATATTGCATGAACATTTGGCCGTCAAAAAGATTTGTTTGCGTTGGATAACGCATAATTTGACAATCGCTCAAAAAAAGGCTCGTGTCGATTGGTCCAAAGAAATATTGAAAACATTCGATCGCGGTGCTTCCAAAGACGTCTACAAGATTGTGATAGGCGACTTATCATGGATTTATGCATATGAGCCAGAAACTAAACAGCAGTCGACTGTATGAGTCTTTCAAGACGAGCCAAATCCAACAAAATTTGTTCGTGCACGAAGCATTTCGAAGCAAATGGTGGCTTGTTTCTTCGGTATAAATAATCATGTTGCAACAGTGTCTTTTGTGGAACGTTGTACGGTCAATTCTAAATGATACACTACCATTTGTTTGCTAGAAGTGTTTGGAAAAATGAGGAAAATCAACCGCTGAAGACGGATCATTATCCACCACGACAATGCGAGCTCTCACACATCGGCTCAAACAAGTGACATTTTGAGCATTCAAAACATCGAATTGATGGGTCATCCGCCGTACAGCCCTGATTTGGCACCCAATGACTTATTTTTATTCCCGAACATCAAAAATTAATTGCGAGGTCAACGTTTTTCGACGCCTGAAGAAGCGGTTGATGTGTTCAAAACACATGTTTTGAAGTTACGTCATTCGGAGTGGAAAAAGTGCTTCGAAAATTGGTTCAAACGCATGCAAAAGTATATTGATCTTCATGGAGAGTATTTTGAAAAACAATAAAGCCATATTTGATGATAAATATTTGTTTTAACTTGTCTGTCTCAAAACTTAAGTAGCAACCCTCGTAGTTTAACAGTATTTGCCTGGCTAACCAAGCGGTTCAGGTATTTTTTATTTATTTTCCACTTAAGTTGACTTATGATGAATTGCAACCTTCGTCTTCAGTTATTCGCTTCTTGGGTGCATAACATATTCGGCAATGTTTTTTGAGATCGCCCTGAAATGAATTCTGCAACGCCTTCGAAACGTAGGTCATTATTTAAGACAATTCAATACGTTAAAACTCATTAAAAACATTAAATATACTAGTTTAAAGATATATCATTTTAAAATACAATATTTAAATTTTAATGACTTTTTGTATTTCTTTTAAGCGAGTACGACTTAATAAAACATAATATCAGAGATGTCTCACAAAAGAATAAAATGTGGAGATCCTATATTAGTATGGAATACCACCATACCGTATGGGGATTTGTGTTGTTTCATAGTGTCATCGTATTGCAGCTTCTTTAGAATCTCGCTTACTCGTGATTGACGTGATTTTCTCCCCCGTTTAGCACATGTAATACTTTTTGCAGCCATCGTATCATTTTGATCCATAAAAAAATAAGCCCGAAATAATTTAAATAAAATTTTTGTCTTGTTTAAATAAACAATTAATTACATTTTAAGGTCGTTAACTTTGATTTATTTTCAATATTTTTTGTAAATAACTATACACGATACCTCTGTCGAGATTATTGATATAAAGCAATTTCTTCTAATCAATCAACTAATCTTGGAAACATTGAACTGTTGAAATTTAACAGATTTTACAAAGAATAAAAATTGTTTTCCTGAGAAAACTTACACTCTATCTCGATTAATATTTTTAAATGGGTGTAAATAATCATTAACTTCTTCTTTTAAGGTAATGAAAATTAAATATATGTAAAATGATATTGATAAAGCGATTAAAATTGTTATATAACAATACATTTACACCCCTTCTCAACCCCGTGTACCCCCTTTTTTATACATCTTAAAAAAATTATTCACTAGTGAAATTTTGATAACAGTACATATACACAATCTGTTGTATAAGAAATGTTTATAACAGTACATATACTCACTCTGTTATATAAAAAATGTTGATAACAGTACATATACTCACTCTGTTATATAAGAAATGTTGATAACAGAACATATACTCACTTTGTTATATAATTAATGTTGATAACAGTACATATACTCATTCTGTTATATAAGAAATTTTGATAACAGTACACTCTGTCATATAATAAATGTTGATAACAGTACATATACTCACTTTACTGACAGAAAATTGAATCACGTATTTATTGATTTCCTGATCAACATCCACCCAGTTCCTTATAATACCGATAAATATATTAAATAAAACTATGAATTTATGATGTATGCTTATAACGTTACCTCAATATTATTAATTTTTTTAATTACTCTTTGTACGTGTTTAATATAGAACATCTGGCGGGTTTATAGCAGGAGTTCACAACGAAAAATATATATTCGTTTAAATTTAAGTAAAAAAATCTAACAAATATGCAATCTCTTTCAAAAATAGTAGAACTAGAGAAATGATTTGTTCAAGAATAAGGAAGGGATCAAAGAAAAAATTGGATGAAAGGATATTTTAATGATGGTTTCTTTTTTTCCTTCTTAATAAATAAGGACGGTGCACATATGTTACATCTTGTAAGTTCGTTCCACAGTCACGCAGAGAGAACCGCAAATGAAGATGTGTAAAATATAGTGTGTCGTGTCTCGCGTCATCTTTGATTGAAGAAAACGTCCGTGTTCTGAAAGAAAGTGAAATTTTTCGCAAAGATTTGAAGGAGGATTATAAATGCTAAGAATGCAATCGACTGAATGTAAAAATTCATTCACTGCCTGAGTTTAAGTCATTAAATTTTATTTCGCAACTCTGACACGTGGTCATACTTTTTTTGTTAAATATAAATCAGAAGTTTTGGAGTCTTTTCAACTTATCAAACATCTTGTTTTGCATCGAAATAACATACGACACTGTAATCAAGTAATGGAAACATAAGACGTTAGGGCATTAATATTCGACTTAAAACAGGCAGAGATTTATGCATCCTATTAAAAGGTACTACAGTAGTGCATAGAGGATTATTGTATAGCGCCATTTAGAGAGCAGACTCTATTTAAGGCCGCTCTGACTCGGGTTTCGAGCCCATTATTTTTTTTAAATTAAAGATGTATTTATATACATTCTTAACCTGTTATGACAGATAACTGCATTTTGTAATATCAAATGAAACGAATATATCTACGTTGCAAATAACGCTTTTTAAGAAATTGTACCAAAATAATTGTTCTCAAAGGAAAAATTACTATGTAATACAATTTTTCCGCTTCCGAAATTTATCGATTTTTCACATCCTCCCATAAATTAAAGAGAATCTTATCTCCTTTAAACAGGATTTTACGAGGGACAATAAATCCTGTCCCGCTTCCTTCCTAATCAACCAATTAAATTCTAATTAAGTGAACAAAGTTAATTTTTGAAAAATTGAGTAACAAAAGTGCTAATATTTGACAGAATTTATTTCAGGGATTCAAAACAAAAATACGGATTTAAAACTGAAATATGGATTCGAAACTTATATATTTGAAATTTAAATACGGGTTTAAAACAAAAACACGAATTTAAACATTTTAAAACGTATTCAAAACAAAAATATGGATTCAAAACTTAAATCGGGATTCAAAACTTCTATAAAGTATAACGAAACATTTGAGTAAAATGAAGAAATGTTGTATCTTAGATACATGTTCACATCGAGTGGCTGCGTAAAGTTCAATATTGAAAAAAGAGGCTCTGGTCTGAAAAAATAAGGGTGCGTATAGACATATACCACGCCAACTGAATAAACGAATCAGGTGATGTTCAAATTAAAAACTGATACCATTGCTTTGAACCTTAGTTTGTTCACTGAAATGTGTTAACGAAGTATATTAGAGCACTCCTAAAGAAAATCAGGTTTCTAAAGGGTGCTATATAAAGGGTGATTTACAAATTGTACATTTATTTCTTGAATGTCAAAAAAGACGTTTTTTTCAC
This sequence comes from Odontocerum albicorne, assembly GCA_949825065.1. Taxonomy (NCBI): domain Eukaryota; kingdom Metazoa; phylum Arthropoda; class Insecta; order Trichoptera; family Odontoceridae; genus Odontocerum; species Odontocerum albicorne. The sequence continues at coordinate 29,745,551 of OX463849.1, read as the reverse complement.
TTTGTTGAGTAATGTTTATAAATTTGTGATAAAATAAAAATAACACATATTTTGTGTTCACCACTGTTTTATTTGGATTCATTATTGGTTTCATTGACCTCCGTCTTCCTCGTCAGATGAAGAAGAACTAAATGATGTCTAAAATACATTTTTCTAATCGTAATAACTAATGGGAAGGGAAGAGAGTAGAAGCTAAACAATTGTAATAACTAATGGGGAGGGAGGAGAGTAGTAGCTAAACAATTGTAATAACTAATGGGGAGGGAGGAGAGTAGTAGCTAAACAATTGTAATAACTAAAAGGGAGGGAGGAGAGTAGTAGCTAAACAATTGTAATAACTAATGGGGAGGGAGGAGAGTAGTAGCTAAACAATTGTAATAACTAATGGGGAGGGAGGAGAGTAGTAGCTAAACAATTGTAATAACTAAAAGGGAGGGAGGAGAGTAGTAGCTAAACAATTGTAATAACTAATGGGGAGGGAGGAGAGTAGTAGCTAAACAATTTTAATAACTAATGGGGAGGGAGGATAGTAGTAGCTAAACAATTGTAATAACTAATGGGGAGGGAGGAGAGTAGTAGCTAAACAATTGTAATAACTAAAAGGGAGGGAGGAGAGTAGTAGCTAAACAATTGTAATAACTAATGGGGAGGGAGGAGAGTAGTAGCTAAACTATTGTATTTGGTGAATTTTTGATTGACGGAACCTTAAGAAGTATGAGAAAAAGAAAAGCATGTATGGTGAAATGTATAGAAATGAACAGAACCATGTCCGTGGTCGGGGATAGAAATAATTATAAATCTGTTATTTCTGCTCACCCTAAAATTGACATCGCATGATGGTATAGTTTTGTATTTCTCACCTATAAGAAAAAATAATCATTAAATAAACTCGAATCTTCCTATCTTACTTTTCATACCATAACTTGGTTATATGGATAAAAAAAATTAACAAACTCACTTGTCCAGAGTGATTTTAAAGGAAGTTTCAGAAACGCAAAAATGTATTCAACGAGATTTATGTGTACGAGAAGTAAGGTAATGTACCTTATTTGCCTATACAAATAGGAGAAAAGCTTTATGGTAAAAATCTACGTAAAGTCGTAGTAATAATCTAAACATCTGCTTAAACATCCAAGGCAGCACCGGTGATACCAATGTGGTTGTGGGGGATGACTGCATTATTAAGTCAAATTTTCAGCTTATAATTGAATACACAATGACAACCAAAACAGCAATTCCTTTAAAATTGTTGAGTTATGTAAGTTGTGTTTTATACAATTTTTTTGTTAATCTAATGCTTAGTAATATGACTTAGAGCCCCTTTTGAGTGAAATGTGCTCTAGTATAAAAATGTTTTTTTTATAATCATTTATGCAACACAGTTTTATTTTAATACAAATTAATAGTGAAAATATAAAATATAATATTGAACTTTTGTCATGATTTTATCTATTGAACTTTTGTCACGTATGTTATGCTGAAACAATTGTAAATTATTGTTTTGATGATATTTTGTAAAAGAAATCGTTCAATGGTCGACATTTTTTTTCTGTAAAAATCAAATTTCTGTCTTAAAGAAATTTGATTTTTACAGAAAATTACAAATTGTCACCTATAAACTATTTTTGCGCACAATATGACATATTAAAAAAATTACATTTCGTTATGAAAGTACACTGATGTCGTGATTTTGTAAACAATCGCTAAATTTCGGTTAAAAAGGGGTAAATATCTAAGAAAAATTTCATAACATCCCGATTCCTAAAATTTTTACAAAATGTTGCGGTTTTCTTACAATATATATATATATATATATATATATATATATATATATATATATATATATATATATATATATATATATATATATATATATATATATATATATATATATATATATATATATATATATATATATATATATATATATATATATATATATATATATATATATATATATATATATATATATATATATATATATATATATATATATATATATATATATATATATATATATATATATATATATATATATATATATATTAACATGTATATGATATAAGTGGCAATGGACAGGACACGTAGCCAGAATGTCAGACTCCCGATGGACATCCGAAATAATCCAATGGTACCCAAGAGGCATAAAGAGATCCAGAATAAGACCGAAGGTACGCTGGATAAATGAAATCAGGAAGCATGACAGCATCACATGGCATCAACGAGCAAAAACCCCAACTATTTGGAGTCAAGTTGGGAAGACCTTCATCCAGCAGTGGATTGACCCTGATTGACAATGATGAGGATGATATGATAGATACAAGTTAATTGCGTTATAATTAGTTTCTTATTATTAAAAAAAAATTAACCGTGTTCATGCTTTGAACAAGTGCGATAATAATATTTCAAACATGAATAATTAAAGTTAAATTTAAAAAAATATATATCTAGAAAACAGATAATTTCCTGGAATTCTGAAATGAAAACCCTCTTCAAGAACATTAAGGAGCTGGACTTCACAAAAATGCGGAAATAATAAAATTTTATTCCTTTACAATTTAATAACTGAAAGCACAAAATATTAAGAAAGAAAAATAAACAATCCAATTGAGAAAGGAAAAATTCCGAGGATTCTTGTTAATTTAATCTTGTTCAACGTTAAAGTCAACACCTCCAAGTGTTTTGGAAATTCCTCTTAAAAACCTCAAATTCCAAGGCTACTTCCATAGTATAATCATTTCAAACATTGAAGAGAAATATTTAACTTTTCTCATTTTCAAAAGAAAAAAAAACTGATTCAATATTTGTTTTTTTTTTGTTTAATCATGTAATAAATATGAGATGATTCAGTTCAGTTCGATTCCCTCACCACACACGATGTTATGGGAGGCAACATAAGCCCTTCTCAAGCGCAATGTACACTTGAAGATCGAAATCTTCTTTATTTTTTATGAGTGAGGCGTCACCTTGCGACAAATAAGAAACTGCCTAAATGGATTCTTCTTCCGACGTCGATACACCTGTGAGTGAAATTAATTGTAGCGACGACGGACTTAAGGCCTGACGTCACGGGGGAAGGAAAATAATTTGCAAGACAATGAATATACTTACAAAAGCCTAGAGTTAAAACAGCCTTACAAATTGCCAACAATTTCACACTGTTATATTCTGCAAGGGTATATCCAAAATCTTCGAGAAGATATCTCAACTCAAAATAATGCACGTGTAATGAGATAAAATAATGCACATGTAATGTGTCTGAGTATGTATCGTACGCCAAAAAAATAAGTTGCAAATTAAATGTTTAACTGTTACATGTCAAATCCTGTAAAATGACTTATTTTCAACATTGGCATCAATATTTTTAATGTCCATTAGAAGACATTCAGTGGAAAAATGAAGAAGTACGCGGAATTGATAGATGAAACGATAGCGCGAGGAAACTTCAGCTGGAATGGGAGACCATTCCTGAAAGGTCCAGTAATGCCTCCCTTAGAGGAATACCTCAGCAACCCTAACCCTCATTGAGAAGAGATAGAGGAGATGTCAATTACAGTAATGTTTTGTCAAAATGAAAAACCGTCACACTCTTATTCAATTTGTTTCTTTAAAGACAATCTACATTTGGTGTTCATGATAAACTGCTAAAAATTGAAATATATACCTACGACTTTTACTTCTTCTGTAGTCCTCACACGCTATGTGTCATCTCCAGCCAGGTCACAGCGTCCGGTATCACTCTGTTCTGCTCCGCCACGCCTCCAGGAAACTCACGGACAACTGTCAACGATGTGGTATATGGTCTGGATCTCCTCACACTTAAATAAAGGTTACTCCGCTAACCCTCACTTGTGCATATGATATGCAGTGCGGCCCAATCTGCATATGATATTATTAAAAATGTACCACTCCCTGTGAGATAGAGAAACCCCATGAAACTCATCCGTCGAGACACTCACAAGATTCGTGTTTTTGACTTCCACTCTGTCCAATACGACAGTCTTTTATCGGCCATCAACCTGTTGTTGATATTCTTTTCCTTTCGAAAATTTCTCATATTACTCGTAAATAACGATGTCGTCATATATCATTATTTTGAAAAATAAGTTTTAATTTTATTTTCGTAATTGTACGACATATTTTCTGTACCAATATGTAGATGAATTTCCATACTTCAATTTAGGTTTCAAAATCTACTGAATTATTTCTAATCTACGACTACATAATTTAGACTTGGGACAGATTGACATGAAGGTACGATATGTTTGAAGTTCATTTAAAGTTATAAACTTCATTTTATTTATTATTTAAATATTAATGGTTTTCCTTATTCATACAATTATATGTCCAATAATATGATGGAATATCAATGAGTACTTAGTATCCATAATTTAATTTAATTATAAAGATAAATCAGTAAAAACGAAATTAATTTTACATATATAAAATATTCCAAAATTCCAAGAGGCTAAATTAAAAACAATTTTTTTTAAATATGTTTCGGAATTTCAAGAAAATAAATGTTGAAAAAACCGACTGAGTTGAAAATACAAGAATCAAGCAAACTCAGTGAAGTCTCGATCGATTGTTCCTCGAATAATTGCTTTCCCGTATGTATCGTTTATTTATTTTTATTCCTTTGTTCCTTTTTTTTAAGTTCTGCTTTTTTTACTTTGATATTTCGTATTTTTTCTGAACATCTATAACATGTTGGAATTCTGTCAAATTTTTCTAAAACAATTGTGGGGTTGGTAGATTGAAAGACATTGCCACTTGGCATAAAACACTTGGCGAAGAACTAATCGATCGATATTTTGTTTGTACTGTACAATTTCTTACCTTATTATAAAATAAAAACTAGAAAAACATATTACAATATAAATTAAAAGAGTTAGACTCAGTATGAGTATTGCTCTTTCAATTTGTTTATTCTAATTAAAGCAAATAAAACCGCACACATAACACTCGTAATTCTGTTTCTCGTAAAATTCCACAAAAGCCAGCAGCAACTGACACGACAGAGCAGAGTATCTTCGACTATTCCCTTTATTCCCAAATCTCTCAGTATTTCCACATCTAAGTCTCCTTCATTTAAACTAATGTCATTTCTAAGTGCCGCGCTGATGGCACAAAGCACGAGGCAAGAGGAGTGCCATTAGGGTCCCTGCACAACCTTAACCTCTGTTACCAAGAAGCGTAATAAAATAAAGGCGAAGACAACAGACGTTTGTTGGCAAACACACATTATTGGACAACTTTTCTAAACATAAAGGGTCAACCGATGAGGCTAAGTTTAAGGCAATAATCAATTACGAAAAAGTCTTAAATGACAAAGAATAAAATAGAAAGTACATGCAATCACTTCGTTTCCCGTTTGTCAGAGAGGATACCGCGCTAACCTTTCCTATCGTGACATATATCTTTCAATTCTTCTACATTTATACACCTTCTCATGCAATGTTTACGAAAACCCTGTTTTAAAATATCATCCACTTGATCCAATGATACTTTCTTAGGTCTTCCTTTATCACTTATTCCACTCACATTTGTACTGTGTATTTATTATATTAGGCTTTCTTCATTCATTCGTTCTACATGCCCAAACCATCTCAGAGTTTCTTCCTCATCTTACTTAATCTTAACTCTTTTAATCCCACGGGGCCGATTATCGCCCTCAACTGGTGTATGCGAAAAATCCCACGGGGCCAATCATTGGCCTCTAAGTTTTCATACAAGTTGTTATGTTGAATTAAAAAAAATTGTTTATGAAATATGAAAATTACTTATTGTTTTACACACTACAGGGAGGGCTTTACAAAAAATAGATTTTAAAACTAAATATTTACTCAGATAAAAAATAAAATATAAACTACTGTTTTTTTGACCAAAATTTTTGGGATTTTTCGCACATTTTATGCGAAATATGCTAGGATTAAAAGGGTTTGTTCACATTTCATTCTGCATTTTGTCATACATTGTCAACCCATCCATTTTTCTCAGCGCACGCATTTCTTTCAGTATTTTTCAGCATCCACGTTTTACTTACATGCATTAATGTTAGCACTAAAATACTGTTGAGTATTATTTATTACCTAAATGGTAATATTAGAGAGTAAATACTTAAAAAAACTTCTTCCTCCTGAACTTCATTGTACGATACTCAACGGTTACATCGAGTTAATAGCTTCATCCGAGGAATTTTGAGCTAACCTATATGCCCGATGTTACCTTATAACATTATGAGCTGACGGTCTTTTACATTCAGGACTTTTAAAACAAACGTTGACCCAATTAATAGGTATTGAACTCTATCGAATTTTAATACCCACTTTTCACTTAACCACAGCCAACACTTGCTTACATTAACTTCATAACGATCAACCAATGAAGGAAAAAAGTTGCAAGCAGATAACCAAAACAATCTTACTTGATATCAGGTTTTCAAGCTCTATCTTGAAATTAGCCCAACGGTCGACGCAAAGACAGTTGTAACGTATTTAGTATAAATAGATCTTCCAATCTGTGATTTTAACATATTAAAAAAATAAGTGAAATATTCTTTTCCAGTCAGTCAAACCTCTGCTTATTTGAAAAATTACCTTTTATTTATTTTTCCGGCACCGAATTACTTTCTTATTTTTGTAAATTTTATTCACTTCTTAATGAAATGGATACAGATTCTATAAGATTTATAATACACAAGGGGTTTTGTCGAGAGATTCTACAAGATGTATTGTATAACACACAACGAGTTTTGTTGAGATATTCTACAAGATGTATAATATAATACACAACGGGTTTTGTTGAGAGATTCTACAAGATGTATAATACACAACGGGTTTTGTTGAGATTCCACAAGTTGTATAAATACACAACGGGTTTTGTTGTAAATTTACACTAAAACCATTGGACATTCTTCCGTAAATCAACTATATCTGTAATATTTATTTGCATAGCTTGTCGAAACTCTCAAAAGGTTACTTCTGTAAATATTTGTAGTTATTTTTGTCGCCGTCATCATTATCATCTCATATCACCATCAAGTCTTGCGTAACAAGGCTGACTGGACAGATGAATAATCAATATGAACAATGTACTAATTTTCACAAGATTTTCACGACTTCTTACAAAAACGGAGTAAAAACGTTGTTGGAATCGGGATGAATTGATTGAAATGAATAGTTTCGCATTGATATGTTGTTAGTTTCATACTGTTTTTTATTTATAACACTACTTACATGTCAATAAATATATTTGTTGTTTTTTTTTAATACTTCAATCCTCAAATTATGTGGAACATTATTATTGGTTACCAATCAACATTATGTAATACGTACTTTATGAATTGTGATGTTCGTTAACGTTTCCCTTCCTGTGCTAAAAAAATCCGCGCGTTCCGGTGATGTGTGTTCAATATACATCAATACACATGTAAAAATGAGCGATTTAAAATCGGAAAAATAAGAATATTCATAGCCAATCGCTTAAATAATTGAAATTTAATTGCTGAAAACATGAAAAAAACATCAGCCGACGTTCGCAAAAGGGGCGAAGAGATCAACTCAAATGAATGCCCGAGAGCTACTGAAGCGAGCGAACTGAGATTCTATTTCTTGCATTCCCATATACCGAAGTAAAGTGAGAGTGAGACGTGAATAGCGTCGCTTCCTCACCCATAGCATTTTTTAGCAAAAATATACCTACGTCACACACTGGCACACGTTTAATTTTGATGAATTTATTCCCGATTTTCACAAAATATGTCTAATGTGGCCGATAAGTGCTAATTATTATTAATATAATTTTTTTCATTCGATGCGTAAATGTATTACGGATGAAAACCTAAAATCTGAACCCAGTATTTATTATATTTATAGAGATATTAAAGTTTTCAGAAGCAATGTGTACTAGTTACACATCATAGGGAAGGAAGTGTTAAGTTACAATAATAAAAAATAATGTAGTTACCAACGGAAATCAGAAAGATGATAAAAAGTCCTGAAGTAAAAAACTAAACTTGAAACCTTTTAAAATAAATAGGGATTGTTGCAACCCTTGAGTTGTTTAACATGTATGTATCTTACCATCCAGACCACATAAGTTGAGTTATAGGTTGTCCAGAAAATAATTTCGTATTTTAAGGTAAAATTTCAACTAAAAATAGTACCAAATACACAAAGACGGTGATTTATGATATTTTAAGTCCGTCGTGTCTTAGAACGCTGGTTATTCTCGATCAAACCTTTGATTTGGTCGTCATCACTTTAATCGGTATAACGGAGTAAATACTTGATTCGAGTATCGAATTTTTTAAACCATATTTAACACACAAGATCGCTTACTGCATCGTAGCAATACAATGTCCTTTTTTTTCTTTGCTTGTGTCGCATATATTCCTTAGTTGTAGTAATAAAGCATCAAGCAATAGAAAAGCAACTTATTTTATTCCATCTTTAAAATGAGGTTAAAAAACCACTCAAATAATGTAGGTCAACAATAACCAAAAAAAATGCGTTCAACCTTTATAGTAATATATATTCGATATAACTATAAAGGTTGAAATTAAAAGAGAGTAACAAAATAAATATACAATGCAAATGTGTTAATAAGGCGTGGTAGAGGAAGATCAAAGAAACTATTGTTGGATCAAGTGAAAGAAGGAAATATAAAAAGTTATAGAAATCATAAGAGCTGCATGAGAAGGTGTGTGTCATGAAGAAAGTCTAACACTCTCTTCTCTCTTCCTACCCTTAAAGGGAGACGGCGTGATAGTTTGCACGTATATAATTTTGGAATAAAGTTAGCAACGAAACTATTGTCCTAATAACATATATCCGAGAAATTTAAAACCATTTTCCAGACAATCCAATATATATTTCGATACTTTGTGCTCAATCCTATCCGTTTTTCTTGATCTGGGGTTCGTGCGCAAGGTCCTATGCGAGGCGCGACTGGCCAGGGAGGGGGTTCCCGTGGGCCCGAAGCCTCTCCCCATATTACTCACCATTAGCGCTGAGAGCGTTCCGTGGTAGCGCCTCTCATATTCCCATACTCTCCTGCTCTGCTGCTCTCCTGTTACTCTGTTCTCCTGGCCTCGCGTTAATTTAGCCGGGCTTACTCCACACCTCCTCGCTTGCCGCATTATCATAACAAGTCAAAACTGTGCTTTCCTTCACTTATCCGTGTCCGCTCCTTAACCAAGATATATGACGGCTGCTGCAGAGTCGTTAATTAGGGGAAGAGGTTAATTTAGTTATAATATAGAGGTACTCACATACAAAGATGGTATGTAAATAGGGGATGATGATTTATGCAATAGAAAACAAAGTCAATGGGACATAGAAATACACATTTTCAAAACTAGCAATATTTTTATTTTATTACAATTTGCGTTATTTTATCGACCAATAAAAAAGTTACAATAGTTATAATTAAAATAATATTTTGAATGTATATTAATATAAAATCAACTTTTCAGAAAAGTATAAACATTAATATGATTAATAAAGAAAAATATCACACAGCAGTCCTTAGATGCATACTTAGCATACATATCATACACACATGAGACAGGTCAAAGCTCAGGAGATGTAAGACCCTAAATTCCAAAAAATATAGCAATCTATTTGGAGAAAAAATCGTAATATTCATTTTCTTCCCTACACAAAAAAAACTTATAACTTATAAATTTTGTTGAAATCAGTAACATATATTTTTAGAGATTTAGAAAATTTATAAAAAAAGTCAACTTGAAGAAAGAATGATAAATCAACGATTGCGCGCCACAACGTTGATTAATGGTGCAATCAAACAAAAACCTTTCTGAGAGATTTTTTTTAAACCATTTAGACTGTCTCAAAATATATCCGGAGACTGCAGTATGTCATTAACTAAACGATACAATCTGGGTACAGAAAAAATCGAATGATAATTATCTCTACAGCTCTCGCATCGAAATATACTTTGCAATCTCGTACTTGTCGAATGAATTCGGAAGTTGATATATTACAGTAACTTAGGATAGTCAATGATTCAACTCATAATTTTGAAAGCCGGATAAAATCAGACATCTACGATCAGAAAGTCAGTTTAAACAAACTATAGTTTACAGTATATTTTCTAAGACTGAGCCTAAACATGATGTGACGCAATGTATTGCACCCACTCTAGAGTGTTTGAATGAAGTGCGTAATAAGGAGCCCAGACACTGGAGTTGGATTCAAATTTACGCCTAACCAAAGTTCAATAGATTATCTTGGTTGAATATACTCATAAAAATTATCGAGTGATTCATTGTGAAGGCCAAAATTCTCAAAAAAATTGCATTCATTTTTTTTTCAACATGGGATCAAAGACAGTATCAAAATTTGCCAAAATGATAGTTCAAAACAGCATATTAATTATGATTGACAACCTCTGTAGACTAGTTGGTAAGATACTTGATTGCCGTCCGGTGGTACGATTTCCAATGGTATGCAAAAATATTTCCCAAACTGACACAAGAGTATATCTGGTAACTATACTCACACGCGAGTACTGTTACCTCTTTTATCTTTGCCAACACGTGCAATGACAAACATCAAGTTCCATCTCAACTCCAGTGGTTATAAAACCCTAAGGCTCCATTACTGAGACTTTAGATAATATTGTTTCATGACCACGCTCTTCTACATGTCTGAATTAATGATTCGTTTATGTTGAAGAACACTATATGAAAGAAGAATAAAAAGTGTATAAGTGGTAGTACTGAAGTATGGGGGTGAAGTGTGAACATATAAAATTAATGAAAGGAATCGATTAAATTTTGTTGAAATGCGTGTACAGAGAAGAATTTAGCGGAATGCCCTTCGGACTGTTAAATATAATTCGTTAAGGTATCCAAAGGTCGTTTCGTCGGTCGTTGACCGTATGTGTTGACAATATTCAGCGACGACCGTGGATCCCTACAAGAGTAACATATATGCCATGTTGATGCACGACAGAATAATAAATGTTATTATTAGGGATGAATCTGAACTAAGAACCGATGTATTAAGGAGGATGAAAAAAGCACTTGAAATGGTTTGGGCATGTTAAATGGTTGTGTGACAAAAGACTGACTCAACAAATTAACAACGCAAGCCAAAGTGTAGGTCGTGATAAATAACAACCAAAAGAAGAATAGTTGGACTAAATAAATGAATTTTGAAAGAATGGAAGGTAAGGAGAAACAGAAACAGAGGTAACTGTATGAGAAGAGGTATGAATGTGGAGGAAACAAACGAAATATGTTATGATAAGAAAAGTTGGCGCTCTGTCCTCTCTGCCTATCTTAACAAGAAAATGGCATAAAGGTATGTAAGAACGTATATTTAGTGACAGTATGACATCTCGTATGAAATAACATTCTTATCTTTTCTGTTAACTCTTCCAGATTTTCTTCAAAACCTAGGTCTTATTCTTAAGGTGCCATTTCCTATCGAAGGTTGACAATAATCATACAACCTTTATTATATTCCCTACAGCCTGAAAAAACACAGTAGAACTACACCCAAATCACTCTCGCAAGTTTTTAGGTCTTTTAGTCTTCCTCTAGGTCTTTTGCAAAATCAATTTAAATGGATGATCAAATATGTTAGAGTATATCTTGTGCCTTTTAATATGTGACAGAGATACTGTGACTTGCAAACCTTAACCATTTTAAATAGTTTTCTGTCCTTATGCATTCAAGTGAGTACATTCACATTTGTAACACGATCTACACAGAAAATCATGAGACTATATCTACGGATCCACATTTCCAAAGATATTTTCATTTTTTATTATTATTATTATTCCTCCTCCATGAAACTTTAAAATCCCTCCCCTTAACCCATTCACCCAGTTACAATATGTTAAATGTCCTTTTTTGCTTTTAGTAGATTTCCTTGTCCTCGAGTGCAAAAAGCGTCCCGTAATTAATGACCGACTAGAAGCAGAAATGAGTGAAGACATTTATCTAATTCACCTCAGGCAGCGGCGGTGTCCAGTAGCGACTCACTTTTTATTATCTTGCCGAGAATGGGAACGAAGGGACATTCGGTTGAAGATAAAATTCAAAACCGTGTCGGTGCATTTTGAATCTTGCTGAAATATTGAGTTTTGGTTTGATAAAAAAACAATCAAACTTGTTTACACAAAAAGGTCTTGAGAATGAAAAACAATTATCATTATTTTTACCTCTTTCAACCAATAAAGGCAAATAAGGAAAATTTATGGTTCTCAAATTATGGAAAAGTTCCGAAAGGTGCAAACGGCATGGAGCGATAGGCAACAGTCAATGGAGCACTAAAAGATATATACTAGAATCGGACAGTATAATGACGTCGTTTTATGGCATCCATATATTCCTGATGGGACATATAGAGTAATGATGATAATGTGCCAACTATATTCCTGATGGGGCATATAGAGTAATGATGATTACGTGCCAACTATATTCCTGATGGGACATATAGAGTAATGATGATAATGTGCCAACTATATTCCTGATGGGACATATAGAGTAATGATGATAATGTGCCAACTATATTCCTGATGGGACATATAGAGTAATGATGATTACGTGCCAACTATATTCCTGATGGGACATATAGAGTAATGATGATAATGTGCCAACTATATTCCTGATGGGACATATAGAGTAATGATGATAATGTGCCAACTATATTCCTGATGGGACATATAGAGTAATGATGATTACGTGCCAACTATATTCCTGGTGGGACATATAGAGTAATGATGATAATGTGCCAACTATATTCCTGATGGGACATATAGAGTAATGATGATAATATGCAAACTAAAAAGATCTATGATAAGTGGTAATACTTATAAAGGTGTAAATATTCGAAAGACACAGTATCAAAATCTGCTAAAAATATTAGGTCCTTACATATGAAATTGGCGTTTTGCCGTACTGGCAACTTTGATCTCAAATATCTTCTCTTTGGTTAGGAATTTCAAATTCAAATTTATACAGCTATTTACTCAAGTATTTGTGTTTCGAAAATTATAATTCATTTGTTTTTTCCTCAATTGTTTTTTTTCTTTGCGTCACTCAGTTTACAAAATGGAAAACTTGAAATATCGCGTTATTTACGAGTACGAGTTCCACCGTGGCACCAGTGCTGCAGAAACGGCTCGAAGGATTAATGATGTGTATGGCGACGGTGCCGCAAAAGAAAACACAGTGCGTTTTTGGTTCCAACGTTTTCGTTCTGGAAATTTCGACCTGCAGAAAAAGCCCCGTGGACGGCCGGAGACCAAAGTTGATAATGAAGAATTGAAGGCTATTGTGGAAGCGGATCCATCGCAAACCACGTCCGAGTTAGCTGCAGGCTGCGGTGTTAGTGATAAAACTGTTTTAATCCACTTGAAGCAAATTGGGAAGGTGAAAAAGCTTGAAAGGTGGGTACCTCACGAATTGAGTGAAGCAAATCAACAAACGCGCGTTGACTGCTGCGTTGCATTACTCAACCGGCACAATAATGAAGGGATTTTGAATCGAATCATTACCTGTGATGAAAAGTGGATCCTGTATGAGCGTTTGGTGGACTAGTGCTGGTGTCGTTCACTACAGCTTTCTTAAATCTGGCCAGACGATTACGGCAGATGTCTATTGTCAGCAACTGCAAACCATGATGGAAAAGCTAGCTGCTAAACAACCGAGGCTGGTTAATCGCTCTAGGCCACTGCTGCTTCATGATAACGCTAGACCACACACTGCACAACAGACGGCTACCAAATTAGAAGAGCTTCAATTGGAATGTCTAAGACATCCACCGTACTCTCCGGACCTTGCCCCAACAGATTACTATTTTTTTCGAAATTTGGATAACTTCTTGCAAGGGAAAAAATTCAACTCCGATGGGGCAGTCCAAACCGACTTCAAAGATTTTATTGATTCCCGTCCGAATGGTTTTTTTTAGTAAAGGGATCGATGAACTACCTATGAGATGGCAAAAGTGCATAGATAGCAATGGTACATACTTTGATTAAATAAATATATTATATTAAAAAAAAATCAACTTTATGTTCCTCCCAAACAAAACGCCAATTTCATATGTAAGGACCTAATAATAGTCCATAACAGTATTCTAGTTCCAACTTTGATATATGGGAGAGAAAGATGGTTAAATAATGAGATGTGCTGAAAAAGTGTTGTAAAAATGCGTGCACTGGGAAAAATACATAGGGGTGACAATGTATGACAGAAAACGTTCGGAAGGGATAAGGGATGAATGTGTATTTATATTAAGAAAGTTCAATCTGGTTTGGATACGTGCTCAAACTGATTTGATTACTCAGAGAGGGTTAAGGTATGTGGAATTCATGAATTTATGAAAAAGACTAACAAAAGTTATATAAAGATCAAATTTGATAGAGGGTGTAGTAAATAAGATCAATGAAAGTATGATTGAGTCAAATAAATTATATTTCGATTAAGGATCAAGTGAACGAATTATAAAATGTCTAATAAATCGTAATAGTTGTATAAGATGATGTATGGATGCAGAACAGGTGAAATATGTATGTCCAGAAAGGCAAGTCTGCCGCTCTTCCCATTCTGCATACACCGACAGGGAAACTACGTGATGGTATGTATGTATGTACATGGTTGCCAAAAATATTTTAATAATTATTCATGAGTTTATGAACAAAATAAATAATAACAATAAAAGTGAAATATCATGAATCAAAAGAAAACAGAAGGAATTGTGGATAGGAAAATAAATTCAAGAATTAAAACACTTAACATTACTTACTTAAAATCAAATGTTTTTAATCGATTTTTGAAAAATTCCATTGACAGAATGTCTAACATTAATTGGTAACTAACATAGTTCAAGTTTTACTGAATTGAAACTCTAGCGAGTGCGATCACCTGAAACTCCAGCGAGGCATTCAAGATATCTTTTAACACCCATCCCAGAACAAACCTTACCCGACTTCACGCCGAACAGCGAGAAGAAACCCTACAACACCACATCCTCGCTTGGACCGTGAAGTTCTATAAAAGTCAACAAAATCACAGCAATCCCTTAACCGCTGCCTTGGGGGCTTACGAGAGTAAATCCGACCTACCCTTCTGTTATACGCACAGGCTCCCGAAGCATTATCTATTGCCTGACTAGTCCACCTACAGTATTAGCTAGGATGACCAAGGTCTGAGTGAATGTGATGGAATTCAAGTAGCCTGAACGAGTGGACTTGTTCTTGCTAAATAATTAGTTGTAAGAATTGTTATCTAGTTATAAGTAGTATGTAGATGTTAATTATTTGTAAGAAATCATGTATTAAGATTATAAAAATAAAATGACATGTAGGAAAATAAGAATAAATAAGTTCATAAATTATAATATATAAATAAGATTAGTCAAGTAATAAATTTGTATATAGGTATAGCCTTGAAAAATATTTGTACAATATATTACTTGGTTAAATAAAAAATAGGACTGAAAAAGGGGACAGAAAAAGGTAATAGACAAAGGAACAGTGATAAACTGGAAAGTTATCGCATTGAAACCTTAGAATTACCAAGAATATGAGTATTTACATTATTGACATGCGCTAGACTTAACTCTCATGCGAGTGTCTTTGACTTTTCACGTGCGAGGTAGAATTGTCAACAAGTGCGATAGCGAACCAGGAGTTTTGTACCTACTGCCGTGGATCTCAACCCGAAGGCTCGATTAATGAGGCCAAAGACAATGTTGTCTCCAAACCACGCTTTTCAATATATCCAAGATACTAGTTTAAATATTATATGTTGAAGGTTACCATCTGAACTTAAAAAAAAGATTTTCAAAATAAGCAAATGTTACAAAAAAATGTAATACATATTTTATTTCACACAAATACAGAAAAAAATAATAAAGTCAATGAATGATAAACAAAACCTGAATTAAAAAGTGGTGTGGTGGATTTTTAACTATTTCACAATTTTTCACATAAGACTTAAGAGTTCCCCAACAATGAGAAACCCACGTCGCGATGTCACACAACCCACAAAAGAAACAAACAACAATAATATAACGGGCTGGGATGCAAGAGATTGCTCCCAGCGACAAGGGCAGACAGAGGGGTTGATGGCACACAGACCCCTTTACTATTATTTCATTTTAGGTTTAATGGGAAAACGTGGTTATCAAAAGCGTTGTTGCATTGCATTGTCGGAAGAAATTATGGAGTTTTTACAGCTTGAACAGTTTCATTAAGCTTCTGATATGGTGAAAATAGGGTTAGTTTTACAATGTGTTCTCCGGAAATGGAAGATAAAAAAATATTTGCCCACATTGTATTGTTAGATCGATCAATATACGAGTACAATAGATATGGTGGATACTCAACTTGTTTAATTATTTTTTAAATATTTTTAATCTGTCAATAATAGTAGGTTCAAATCCCAAGCAAGGGTGGTTTTGACGAGAGTCTGCTCTCTGAACGACAATTTATAAATGGCCCTTTTATATGTATTAATAGTTAAAGCATTTACCATTAGGTAAAGATTAGAGGTTGAAAGCCATTGAAATTTGGTTTATCAAATACTGTTTATTCCACTTTGTGTAACGGTATCACCCTACCGGTTTCAAGGTTTTCACCTCATCATCAGGGGAGTAGAAACAAGACTGAATTATTTTCGAATTGGTACCGACATACCTTACACATCGACATCGCAGAAGTTGTCTCCTGTCCCCCTCCACTCACAATCCACAACCCCAATTTGAACCGTTAGAAGTGTGTATGTCGATACCAGTTCGAACAGAATGCAGTCTTGTTTT
This sequence comes from Odontocerum albicorne, assembly GCA_949825065.1. Classification (NCBI taxonomy): domain Eukaryota; kingdom Metazoa; phylum Arthropoda; class Insecta; order Trichoptera; family Odontoceridae; genus Odontocerum; species Odontocerum albicorne. The sequence continues at coordinate 29,728,749 of OX463849.1, read as the reverse complement.
TTTCTCCCCTGATGATAAGGTGAAAACCTTGAAACTAGTAGGGTTATACCGTTACATAAAGTGGAATTAACAGTGTTTGATAAAACTAATTACAATTGTTATTTTATTATTATTATCATGAACATTAATATAACTACTATTTATATTGTTATTATTATGCCCTCTCTTATGCAATTATTAAGATTTCTCTGAATTTTCATGTTGTTCTTTTAAAACAGAATTCGCTTAGTCCATTCATAATTTTTGGTGCCTAATTGGTAAGCCTGTCTTTCTTCCCGAGGGTTAAGGGTTTGATTCTTTTTGGTGTCAAATTTTGTAAGAAAGAGTTTTCAATCTGTTTTTCACTTAAACATATTGTACTTAACAATCTTTCTTTTTGGTGGTAATAAATTGTCACATGGCCATAAATCTTTCCGGTCATACTGTCATAAAAAATGTTCTCCCAATTATTTCTAGCGTATTATATATGCTTTAAGTCACAACAAGTAGAATGTTAACAAGTTTTTGTATTTTACAATATTTTCACCTAAGCATTGGACTTTTCCAGGTCAAACTGGCGTTATTTTACGAAGTAAAAGCATATTTTCGAAAATCCCTTTGCAGTACAAGGTAATACTCGGAGGTGCTGAAAGCGGTTTCATGTAATGTTTTTGTAAACGAGTAAACTGACCTGAATAAGAGTGCAATGTATTTGTTTTCATCCCTCCATATGTTGCAATATATGAACAGAGCAATATAAATAACAAGTGTGCATATAAAAATAATATCGAGTAAAGAACTTGCATAGCGCTGCACTCACGGAATATAATATCACATCAGGAGCACTTTGAAATCACGAGAAAGATCTTAATCATAAGATAACTTCTGTGGTCTAATTGATAAAATGTTTGTATTCCAATCCGAAGATTATGGGTTCAATTCTCGATCGTATCCAGATTTTAAACTTGGGTCCGGTCTGATTTTTACTTTATGCTTGCTTAACACATAACTGATTTGTTAAAATAAATGGCCACATGGCAATGTACCTAAGACGTTTTTACTGTAAACATAGAAAATGTAATGTTTTATTATAATTAAAATAAAAAAAATAGGATGGAAAATAATGTTGAAATACCAATGACGAAAAATATATGGATTCCACAAGACTTTTGAAAAAAAATCCTCAAAACCATTGGCGCTAATCATACTATAATACCTAAGATGTTTGATCAGAGAATTTTCTTCATAAGCGTCTTGGTTCTCTGCTATGTCTTGAACTTGGCACACCACCTGTCTCTACCCATTCTAATCCTGGACCATGTTGAATGCATTGCTTAACAAGGATCCTGTTAATCCTTTATTTGGTCCACCCATCTCATAAAACACCTTTCTTTTTTCACCTTCCTTTAACTATCCCGATGATTACAAGCTTCCCCAGACTTTCATAATTATTTCTATCAACATACCCAAAGTACGTCAGTATTATTTTTGTAATTCTTTTTTTCTTCTCCAATTCTCGAATGATAGAGACATTGGTGCACCTTACGGTCCATGAGACACGAAACATCTGCCTCCAATGCCACATCTTTGAAGCATCTTATCAAGTATCTACTATACTTATTTACAGAAAAGTGACGTTTAAGTCAAGGAGAAAAAAATCAACTGGCAGTGCTTGGGTGAGAGATATTTTTCGGACTAACTTGAAAAGACAATGGTTCCTATAGAATTAAAACTCACACGTTACGTTACACTTGTGAAAAAAGAAGGAAACAATAACATCTAAATTGGAAACGATGTGGCAAAGAAAATCAATTTTGAAACTACAGCAAAAAAGATGCATTGTAAAGTAGTAAATTGTGTTTTAAGCAGAAACAGTCGTCCTGAAGACTTAAATAATTTTATCACAAATATTAGACGTTGATATGATCTGAATTTTCTAAACACGGACAATGACGAAAAAAAGTTAAAATTTTCAAACGTAAGATGCAGTCTCATTGCAGATATTGTCTGCAATGAGACTGCAAGAGCTGTCTCTTTAAAAAACTGTGTATCTCAAAATATATTAAGATTGAAAGACCAGATAATTAAGACAAGTAAATTGAATGGAAGAACCTTGCCTTCTTAAGTGCTTCCTGAACAGAAAATTTTAAATGAATTCGACGATTATACTAAACGTATGTCCTTATGTAACAACACAAATATTACGGTAATAAAAAACAATGTTCACAGTATATGACGTTTTTTCATATTTTTCCGTTTCTGTTCACAAGAACCGCTCGACAATGAATATTTCAAATAACAAATCACAATTGCCGTGTGGTTATTTCAAAACTATCGCAGAAGTGTTTAAAGGACACCAGCAACATTTAACGTATTTTAATTAACTTTGTATTTGCATACAAATATAATTAAGTTTATTATCTACTCAAAATCTTCTTTACAAATAATGTACGTTGAATTAAATTCCATTATGGTTGCGCATTGCAGTCCGATTTTTAGATACGGAATAATTAGTTCGAATTGAGACCATCATATTCTGTAATATCGAAGGTGTGGAAATAAGCGCTCATACAATTTGTGATAAAAAGCCACGGTTGAGATTATCACTAAATTTAAATGCTTCCCTCTGATAAATTAAATTCAGATTACTGATTACGATTTTAAAAAAAAAAACAATCGAGTTACTTCTATTGAGAAATATTTTGTAAACTCCTAAAATGATACTTATTTTAATTTGTCAATGCATGATATGAGATATTAATAATAAATTTATGTCCCGATAATATTTTTACTCAACTACAAGAAGACGCTAGTATTAATTCATTTCAATTAACACAAAGACAAAAAGTATTATTATTGACAATTTGGTGCTCTAGGGACCCAAAAGTATTATTATTGACAATTTGGTGCTCTAGGGACCACAAAAAATATTCTTGAGATATTGTGATTTAGTGATCGAAAAGTATTATTATTCTTGACACTTTGGTGCTCTAGAGACCAAAAAGTATCATTGGTGCTCTAGGGACCAAAAAGTATTATTATTGACAACTTGGGGATCTAGGGACCAAAAAGTATTATTATTGACAATTTGGTGCCCTAGGGACCACAAAAATATTCTTGAGATAGGGACCAAAAAGTATTATTATTGACAATTTGGTGCCCTAGGGACCACAAAAATATTCTTGAGATAGGGATCAAAAAGTATTATTATTGAATATTTGGTGCTCTAGGGACCAAAAACTATTATTATTGACAATTTGGTGCCCTAGGGACCACAAAAATATTCATGAGATAGGGACCAAAAAGTATTATTATTGACAATTTGGTGCTGTAGGGACCAAAAAGTATTATTATTTACAATTTGGTGATTTAGGGACCAAAAAGTATTATTATTGACAATTTGGTGCCCTAGGGACCACAAAAATATTCTTGAGATAGGGATCAAAAAGTATTATTATTGAATATTTGGTGCTCTAGGGACCAAAAACTAGTATTATTGACAATTTTGTGCACTAGGGATCAAAAAGTATTATTATTGAATATTTGGTGCTCTAGGGACCAAAAACTAGTATTATTGACAATTTTGTGCACTAGGGATCAAAAAGTATTATTATTGACAATTTGGTGATCTAGGGACCAAAAAGTATTAATATTGAATATTTGGTGCTCTAAGGATCAAAAAGTATTATTATTGAATATTTGGTGCTCTAAAGACCAAAAACTATTACTATTGACAATTTTGTGCACTAGGGATCAAAAAGTATTATTATTGACAATTTGGTGCTCTAGGGACCACAAAAAATATTCTTGAGATATTGTGATTTAGTGATCGAAAAGTATTATTGTATTATTCTCGACACTTTGGTGCTCTAGAGACCAAAAAGTATCATTGGTGCTCTAGGGACCAAAAAGTATTAATATTGAATATTTGGTGCTCTAGGGACCAAAAAGTATTATTATTGACAATTTGGTGTTCTAGGGACCAAAAAGTATTATTATTGATACTTTGGTGTTCTAGGGACCACAAAAAATATTCTTGAGATTTTGTGCTACAGGGATCAAAAAGTGTTATTATTGACACTGTTATGCTCTCGAGACGAAAAAGTATTATATTTTTCTTGAGATTCGGTGATTTAGGGACCAAAAGACACCTTTGTGCTATAGGAACCAAAAAGTATTATTTTTATTACTTTTGTATTCTAGAGACCAAAAAGTAGTTATCTTGATATTTTGTGATCTTGGAACCAAAAAGTATTATTCTTAAAATGTGCTCTAGGGACCATAGAGCATTATTATTGACACTTTTATGCTCTAGAAATAAAAAAAAATATTCTGATATGTGATTTAAGGATCAAAAGTATTATTATTAAGACTTTTGTGCTCTAGTAATAAAAAAATATAATTCTTGAGATGTGCTTTAGGAACCAAGCAGTATTATTATTTTTGACATTTTCGTGCTCCAGAAATTTTTAAAAAAATATTCTGATATGTTATGTTTTAGGGACCAAAAAGTATTTTTTTATTGACACTTTTGTACTATGGAGACTAAAAAGTATTACTTCTTTTGCGACTTAAGTCTCAAAACGTATTATTTTTACTCTAGGGATCAAAAAATATTTGTGTGTTAATAAACACCTTTGTGTGTTTAGGACCATAAATTACTACAAATTTATCTTTTAGAGTAGGCAAAGTGGAACGAGCACGACATACTTTATTTGACTTTTCTACATCCATACATGGTCTCTTTCTACAATATGTACTATGCGTATCCAGAAAGTAAGTGTACTGAGGCTCTCACGACCGGATGGATTTTATTTTCGACATGTTGGCTACACTTCCGTGTAGCCTGACCCTTCTCCTCCGTAACGAAACCGGTTCGAGGTCAGTACGTTGAGAAGTGTCGACGCGACAACACGTTTTGTGAAAAATGTCAATCCAATCTCCCGCCAAGTGCGAAATACGCGGCGTCATCCGTTATCTCGTTTGGAAGGGAAAACCTCCGGTTGAGGTTTATAATGAGGTGAAAACTGCATATGGTGATAAAGCTATGAATCGTACGAGTGTGTACAAGTGGTGTCGCGAGTTTAAAAACGGTCACGTCACACCTCTTCACCCTCCGCCAAAAAGTTCAAAACCACAATTTCAGCCAAGAAAATCATGACATCCGTGTTTTGGGACTGTCAAGGCATAATTTTAATTGAATATATGCCTCAAGGGGAGACCATCAACTCTGCAAGATACTGTGAGACCCTAAAAAAATTGCGGAGGGCGATTCAGAACAAGAGGAGAGGCATGCTGACAAAGGGAGTCTGCCTGCTGCACGACAACGCCAGACTACACACGGCCAACGCCACGAAGGAACTGCTCGCCTCGTTTAAATGGGATGTCCTGAACCATCCCGCGCATTCCCCTGACCTAGCACCTTCAGATTACTATCTCTTTACCTTCCTGAAGCTGCACATGGGTGGAAAAAGGTTTTCAACCGACGAGGAGGTAAAGGAGGAGGTGGAGAAGTGGACGGAGGGGTTGGCGGGAAACTACTTCGAGGAAGGCATCAAAAAGTTGATACCCCGCTTCACCACCTGCATTGAGAGGAATGGCGACTATGTCGAAAAATAGCTTACATATGTACTACGGTAACCACGTAATTTTTTTTGTTTAAATAAAAAAAATTGTAACCTACAAAAATTCAGTACACTTACTTTCTGGATATGCCTCGTATCTTACTCCTAACCTTTCCTTCTTTCAAAATTTCATTCACCTGGTTCAGTGATAATTTTTTGGTTGTTTTCTAAGATGACCCCTTATTTGTAAAGGAGTTAAATATTATTCTGTATTCCTAATGAAATTTTTAAGTTAATGATCACGATAATTTTAATGACATTGTATGAAATAAAATTAGAACATCAAATATGAATAATAAATTAAAAGAATATCACTTTGGATTCAAACAGATTTGTTAGTTAATTTCGTTGATATTTAACTGGGTCACCAATGATTTAACGACATTTCTGTTAACGTAATAAAATGTATCTTCTAACAGCACACATCAAATGAAAACAAATCAGATTCTGTTTTCAATACGTTTTATATCCCATAAAAATACAAGTAGTGTTCTACATGCATGCAACTTTTATGGTATAGTCACCCTGAATGTCCTCATTCGTTCTTTCTCTACGAATATAGAACTGCATATGGTTCTTTATTTGCAAAAAGGAATCAACCAACAAAAATATTTTTCTTTGTATACACCACTATTTTATTTATTGAGCTCACGACCGGTTTCAGGGACCTCTGTATTTTTCTTCAAATGATGAGGAATAAAATGTTATGTTTAAAATATATTTGTTAGTAGTTACCGATGAAATCAAAAGTGGGATCAGTGTGGGGAAGGGGTGTGTAGGTAAAGTCAAAAAGTTCGTGTTTGAATGGTTTTAGGGGGTGTAAGAAACTGTAACAACATTTTAACAATTGAAATGGTCCGTTACATACGCGGTGGACTTGCTAGTAAACGAGGCTCTGACGACCGTATGGTATATCCGTAGAAAAGAAACAAAATCTTTGCACATACAAAGAGAAGAAATATTAATCGCACATCATATCGGCCGAAATAAATACGAGTATTCCCCCCGTACAGTATATCAGACGAAATAAACACGCCGTTAGCACACTGCAGCGAAAGCGAAACGGAAGCGGTCCGACACGAAACGCTAGCGAATAGCGAAACTCTGTCTATCATGTTTTTGGATTACTCATTACACACATCACGCGGAACGAATTCAGTTCGCCGGGCGTCCGCGATAAGTTCGTACGTGTTGACAGATTTTCGCAGTTTCGATCGTGTTTTCAAATCCAAAATCGATTTAAAATGGATAATTTAACTTAAAAATTGATTTTAGCAGTAAAAGAACGAGCATTTATATACGATATGAGTCACAGGGACCATAAAAATAGTTATAAGAAGACGTTGGCCTGGATAGATAACATATGTCTAACAACAACATGGGGTGGATTCGGTTCGCATCCGGTCTACCGTTCAGAAAAGCGTACTACGCGAAAGCGATCCGAAATGGAACGGTCCGTTTTCGTTTCGCTTCCGCATCTCTGTGTGCTAGAGGCGTTGGATATACGCCTTCAATAACTTTCATATCGGCATGTTTCAGGATATCGTGCTTGCCTTACTCCTTTCATCACCAGTCGAGGATCCCCTCGCCATTCCAACGTCAATTCAATTGGAAAGCGAAACTGTGCCGTGGAGTTTTTTTTTAAGAGAATGAGCCATTGTACACCAGCAAACTCACCGGTCATACCGTTGTACTGGATCTGATAGCATACTAAAGGAAGACAATCGGAGCACACCGGCATGTTTTTGTTCTTCATTTTGATAAAATAGGTATCCTTATAACCTCGAATACTCGATGAAAAAAATGGCTGCGTTATTCGAGGGAAGTAGCACAGCGCGGGGTTTGAACCGACGATCTTCCGCACGGAAGTCCAGTGCATTACCGCGCGGCCATGCACCTGTTCTTGATAGATCCTTTACACTTCAAAGATAACCCTTTTTTAACAATTTTCGCTGTACGCAATATATTCTGGCAAATTTAATATCATGTAGAAATCTCTTCCAACGAACCAGAAAGATGTGAAAGAGGTCTTAAGTGAACACCAGACTAGAACCTTTATTTAATGAAATTGGGTGCCAAAAATCGAACCTTTGGCGCCTGAGTTAGAAGATAGGCAGGCATCTTACCAATTATTTTTGTCGTATTTTTTTTCTCTATAAACACAAGTGAGGATTTCGTTTGAGGTATAATTATTATGTGTAAAAAAATCTATACCACTAGAGCTTATTAGAGCTTGTACTCCAAACTGGTTTATAAATTATTCTTTTTAATATTTTTACTATCATTAATATCGCATTTTTTGAGCTACAATACTATGACATTTTTTGATATTTTAGTTTAACTATTTTTTAGTATTTCAACAAAACTAAAATAATGTGTTTTGTATGTTGGATCCTTGTAGCGTATGAACGTCTATATCTGCACTGACAACAGTCAGAGGTAGTTAGTGCGACCACATTTTCACGGTGATGCCCGGGCTGCAGAGTTAGATAAAGGAATTTACACCAACCTTTAGTAATGCTCGTACTGTACGGAAATAAACATAAATGCACTTTATTGTTCTGCACTACACCTGTCCACAAAATGTTTATTGCAGATTCTACAAAATAAACACCATTTTTTTTATTAAGTTAAATATATTTTTACAAAATTTATCTAGGCAAGAGATTACTTACGTTTTTAAACTTCGTTTGTTTTATAATTATTTATTTTTAATTATTTTCAAAAAAAAATTTCTATTCAATATTTTAATTTAAAAAAACACGTAGGTACAAAGTTTGTGGGATGAAAACAATTTGTAGGGTGAAAACAATTATTAGAGTGGAAACAATTTGAAGGATGGAAACAATTGATAACATATTTTATTTGTAGCACTATATTGTATTATTTTTATGGTACACGGTGCAACCAAGTATGTGATTTACTATGTGGCAACCTGTTTTCACTAACTAGGTAGATGTTATAAAACCTCAAGTGAAAATATGATTGAAACCCCCTTTTATAAAAATGGTGCCAATGGAAATCGAACTTGCATCATGTATGGTGGCTACAAAGGTTGTTTTGATATTTTCATCTTAAATTTTATTTCCCAAGTAATTTTGAAAAAGACAATGATTTATATTTATTTTACTAGCAAATATATTTTCTATTTTTTCACTTAATTCTAAATTGTTTCATTCCTTAGATATTTTTACGTTTTTTCGATAAGAAGGATGTTGAACTGGTCGATGAAAGTACTGAGCGAAGGCTCGAGCTATACTAACAGATTTCCCGAGAGGGCCCAGAACCGACTCATTTGGAAGAGTACCGTAGGCACACTGCAGCCCCAACACTGATATAAGGGGCATGGCGTCAAACAGTCTGCCGTTGAGGAGAGCCTTAGCAATGTTTCAGATCTGACTAAAAAAACAAGAGGAGATTCTGTACCAGGAACTAATTGACTTGAAGCAGCCTGATATAAGGGACATGGCGTCAAACAGTCTGGCGTTGAGGAGAGCCTTAGCAATGTTTCAGGTCTGACTAAAAAAACAAGAGGAGATTCTGTACCAAGAACTAATTGACTTGAAGCGGCCTGATATAAGGGGCATGGCATCGAACAGGCTGGCGTTGAGGAGAGCCTTAGCAACGTTTCAGATCTGACTAAAAAAAACAAGAGGAGATTCTGTACCAAGAACTAATTGACTTGAAGCGGCCTGATATAAGGGGCATGGCATCGAACAGGCTGGCGTTGAGGAGAGCCTTAGCAACGTTTCAGATCTGACTAAAAAAACAAGAGGAGATTCTATACCAGGAACTAATTGACTTGAAGCAGCCTGATATAAGGGGCATGGCGTCAAACAGTGTGCCGTTGAGGAGAGCCTTAGCAATGTTTCAGATCTGACTACAACAACAAGAGGAGAATCTGTACCAAGAACTAATTGACTTGAAGCGGCTTGATATAAGGGGCATGGCATCGAACAGGCTGGCGTTGAGGAGAGCCTTAGCAATGTTTCAGATCTGACTAAAAAAAACAAGAGGAGATTCTATACCAGGAACTAATTGACTTGAAGCAGCCTGATATAAGGGGCATGGCGTCAAACAGTGTGCCGTTGAGGAGAGCCTTAGCAATGTTTCAGATCTGACTACAAAAACAAGAGGAGATTCTGTACCAAGAACTAATTGACTTGAAGCGGCCTGATATAAGGGGCATGGCATCGAACAGGCTGGCGTTGAGGAGAGCCTTAGCAATGTTTTAGATCTGACTAAAAAAATGGCCAAATGTAGTAAAAAAAAAAATTTTCTTTTCACGATTAAGATATATTATATTGATCAAACCAAGTAAAAAAATGTTTAATATGTTTTGTGGCATTGAAATTCATTAGTGTATGAATAGTATTATCCCACAAACTTGTTACACCCTTATTTAACATCCGTGTTCCAGAACGAGGTACAGACGAACCCCAAAATTAGATCTAATAGACGCAGGTGTTTGACTGACGACCGACGGTATGAATTCCAATATTTGAATAAATTTCGAAAAATGTAAATATTAAAGTTACAACGATTTTTTTTTTCGTTAACAAGAACGAAAAGCTTGGCTTTGACTTGAGTTTGAATTTTTTTCTTTATGTATATAATTTCAAAAAGATAATTTTCTTTCACAATTATTTTATACCTGTTTAAATTTTTAAAGTTCAGGATGTAAAAGTGATAAGCGTAAATGTAAGAATTATTTGCATTGCAATAAACTTCTAGAGCGCCGTTTAATCACTGAAATTACAAATTCACTCCAGTTTCAAAGTAATATCTCTCGAAGAAACCTCGAAAAGGTAGCACGATCAAATAGTGTATCTAACAAAAAATTTATCTAATACAAGGGACCAACTTCAATTTTTTTTTTGTTTTTAGCAAGTCAGTTACTCAAAAAGATCTTTCAAGGCAGCTAGATATATTTACTCAATTTATCTGTATAAGTTGATTTATTAAAGACTCAGATGTATCTCAGTGTACCACTTTTCCTATAGAGCACGTCCTTAGCACATAATTCTCAGATTTTT
>OX463849.1:29522112-29717910 GCA_949825065.1 Odontocerum albicorne | reverse complement strand
TACACTTACACTTATCTATTTAAAACTTTAAGCTGATCTCTCATTTCATTTGGTATTTCTAGTCACATTTGCACTGTATAATTATTAAGTAAGTTTTTCTTAATTCATTCGTTGTACATGCCAACACCATCTAAGAGTGCTCTTCTTGATCCTTCTTAATACATCTGTGTTAAGTTCACATTTATCCCTACTCACGTCATTCTGTATTCTGTCATACATTATTTCCTCATAAATCTTTCTCGGAGTATGCGTTTTAACAGTATTTAAATTACTTCTTTCCGTGTCTTTTTTCTATGTCTATACTTTCGATTGATCCAACCATACTTTTCTTGGTCATTATAGGCCGTATATATCCTACCGTGGTTGAAAATTTCAGGCCCCTTCCGTCATCCAAAATAGTATGTTCAATAACAGTATTCTGTTTCATCAACACACCACCCCTTTCTCGCAACCACCTCGTAGTCAGCTTTATGTTACATTTTTATTTTACTATAGCTACAAAATCCAAAACGATCGAATCCAAAATAAGCCGAGCTGGAGAATGAAAAGGTTAAACCTTTTATGCCGAATTCGAAATGGTACATAGCACGACGTTCCTCTGCAACAGAAGCGTTTTTAGAGGAATTTGCGCCTGTTTCTGTCTGAATCCATAAACACATGTCGTCCCGCCATGTCACCATGGAGTGAAAAATCTCCACGTTTTTATATCTAGATACACTATTTTCGCTTCATTTAATTTCGCTTCGTTTGTCACATAGCGTCATCATCATCATCCCACCGTATCTCGATTAGGATAAGCAGAGAGAACAAATCTTTACTTAATTTTTTTCTAACATATTTCACTGAGGAGATTTTTGCTCTCTTATGGCGTTCGAACAACACTGTTTCCTAATGTCTTCATACCTTATTCTTGTTGTACACTGTTTTTTCACATTCTACGCAACACTCTTGTTTCTACTGAATTTATCTTACTGTCATATTGTTGTATCGCGAACAAAGTCTGCTGGCATATTGTTGTATCACGAACAAAGTCTGCTGGCATATTGTTGTATCACGAACAAAGTCTGCTGGCATATTGAAAGTGGGATCAATCCATGCACATGCTCGTATCATTCCTAATCACGTCCTTTCGTACATTGTCACCCCATGATATATTCCTCAAGCGCACGAATTTCTAAAGCATTTAATTTGCTCTTTTCAGTACTTTTCTACGTCAACGTTTCACTTCTACACATTAAAATTGGTACTAAAAGTGATTTATGAAAGAGGTTGTATTTCAAACGTGATGTTTAAAGAAAATTGGATTTTTAACATCTACCGGTCTTGGGATCGGTATTAGTCAATTAGTTTATTCTTCTTGTTTTTATTTTGTTCTCACATACAAAAATACTATTAAGTCTTGTCCCTTTTCAAATAGGTAGAAAAGAGAGATCACATTTTTTCTCCACACATACAATTTGTGTTCATTCACATCACTTTATCTTGTCAGGCATGCTTTTCCATTTCTCATATTTTTAACATTTCCCATTATTGAAATATCTCTAGTTAACTGAATCCATAATTTATTTGATAAATCCATAATTTATTTGATTGTGTTTATTCCTCGCTCTCCGTTTGTTTCAGATAAATAGATTTGATTTTTGAACTTTGATATTTGTACCTTAAAACTAATAAAATCACGTACAAAACAAACATTGCATAGATAAGAAAGTACCGGCCCTGAGATAAACCTTTGATAACATATCTGCGATCTTCAAAAACACCCATAAAACAGAATGTGTTTATTCAAACGGAATTTTGCGAGAAACATGACACTTGATAGTCTGGAATCTGAATTCTGCTGGAGGTAGAACTAGGAAGTACGAAAACAACGAATCCCTGCCGGTATGTTGTACCAGCATACTCGAACTGCAGCAGGTGTTTCCAAAGCCGTATAATATATTCGATTATTTGGTTGATAAATGAAATATTTCAATATTTTTTTACAAATAAATATATTTACAAATATATGACCAATTTACATATTTTTATTTGCACTTCTGTGGAACTAACTTTGCATATGCAAATGCGAAGAAGTACCCAATGTAATGACCGCAGCCATTACTTGCCTCTATTCTCACACTCAACTTAAAGATAATATTTTTATTCTGTCAATAAAAGTGGGTTCAAATCCCGAGTTGAGACGACCTTGAGGAGAGTTCGCTCTCTAAACGACTCTATGTAAATTATAATTTTGTTACTTTGTAACAAACTTCTATGAGTTATCAGATGTGCACCATCTTTAATAACGTTCAATACAGAATAAAAAAATATAACATTACTAAGAATATCTTTTGATCCTCACTATCCATTATTTCCCTTCCTTATCCTTGAGTACATTCGTTTCTTCTAGTTCTGCCAACATTTTGTAGAGATTTATCATTAGTTTTAACTAAAATTTAAATTAATATTTCTAGGCAAAAATTATCATGAATTCAAATAACTTAACGGACGTAAGAAAAGCTAGTTGATTTGGAGAACTGTTATTTCAAGAACTGTTATACATACCATCACGCCGTTCTCCTCTCGGATAATGCAGGAAGGAGAGAGGGCTAGACATTCTAATCGCGGCATACATCTTTTACCTCTTCTAAATTCATACACCGTCTCATACAACGCCTACAATTTTTCTAAGTTTAACATCTATTTCTTTCAAAAGATCATTAACTTAATCCAATCACACTTTCCTTGGTCTTTCTCTACCATATCTTCAACCTACATTTGCACTGTATATTTGTTTTGCTAGCCTTTTTTCATTCATTCGTTCTACATGACCAAAACATCTCAAAATGTTTTGCTTTATCGTTTTTAATATATCAGTTTACTTGTATCCCTAATCTTTTTATCCGTATTCTATCATAAATTATCAACTCATAATTTTTATCCATATTCTATCATACATTGTCAACTCATCATTTTTATCCATATTCTTTCATACATTGTCAACTCATAATTTTTATCCGTACTCTATCATACATTGTGAACTCATCATTTTTTCTACAATGCACGCATTCCTATAGCAATTGTGTTCAGTGTTTTTCTAGGTTCACGATAATATATCAGAATGGACTTAAAAACTTTTGTAGAATGTTATCTTAGCAGATTATAATATTGCCAGTTCGAAAATATACGATAACATACATTTATAAGTTATGTTAATTATTCGTAGATATTTTAGTTTTAACATTTTAATCACCATTTATGTTTCATAAGAAAAACAAGAATGTCATTAAATGAGGTCATCTTGGTCGATTTGTATTTATTTATTGATAAAATAAACTAAACTTAAATGTCATTTGTATATCACAGTCATACTTATAAAACAAAGATATTGTACCTTAACAAAAAAATTAACTGTTCAGAATAAATATATCTTTCGAAATAGGAAAATATCAATGATCAACACAACACGGAATGTAATAAAAATCAAATTCAGTTAACAACACAAGACTTGAGTATGAAAAAATACAATCTCTCTCAAGGGTAACATGAATTTGTAATCTCCTCTTCGAAAGCGAAAATTGAGGAAATGCCGATGAAGGAGTCTCTTGAATGCAACAATATCTTCATTGAAAATATCAATAAATATTATATAATGAAATATTCCATCATATTTTTGTTAAAAAGCCTTGATAAATTTCTTCGTACATCTTTGAATTCATTGCAATCGAGTTGTCATTTCTTTTCATTCATTCATTTTGTATTGTACCATTCAACATATCCGTATTGGTTACGCAAGCATTTTTGAACAGCCTGGACTGGAAGATAATATTTTCTTCGACCCCATTAATCAAGTTTTCGGACTAAGAACTACTTAATTTAGCATGTAACAAGTAGTTCGTTATCATACGAGTATGTGTTACTGTACGTGGAGGAAAAACAAACATCGCAAAAATCTAGTGCGTGCCAGTATTTTTAACAATGAAATCACTAATATACTGGTATCAGACAAAACTTAACAAGTACTATATATTATTTGAATACCATCAAACCTGAATGCCCTTGTGAAAGCTGAGTGCCCTGGTGGAAACTGAGTGCCCTGGTGGAAGACATAAATTTTATTTATTTTTATAAAGCTTTAATATACAGGTTATATATACCAAATTACGAACATAGCTTAAACAGGAATACATTCTATGTAAAATGAAAAATAAGTAAATATAAAACTTATTTTATATTTTTGTGTTCACCACAGGTTTGTTTTTGGGTTTACTACCGGTTTCGAAGACCACCGCCTTCATCGTCAGGTGAAGATAAACGAAGATAATTGAAGGGAAGATAAACGAAAACGAAGAAAATAAAAGAAGTTTATCTTCACCTGGCGATGAAGACGGTGGTCTTCGAAACCGGTAGTAAACCCAAAAATAAACCTGTGGTGAACACAAAAATATAAAATAAGTTTTTTATTTACTTATTTTACCTTTTACATAAAATATGGCACCACAAAGTGAAAAAAGTCTTTTCGAAGATTCAAGAAAGAAATATATTCAGTTACAAGTAAGAAATATTAGCAAATAAGAAATAATTATTCAGACGAAACAACTAACTCCCATTACTAAAAAGCTCAAAAAGCTTTCACAAAAATATTTTATGAAGTAGAGAAGATGTCAATATCTAAGATCATTTTAAAAGAGACATCCCTCGTGACAGGGAGAAGATGAAAAAGAGAACCCAAAAACGAAATAATACCCAAAAACAGTGGAAAAGGGAATGCCTGAAATCATTGACATGGGATAGACACGTGAAGCACACGTAAAAATGTACTTTCAATATGAACAAGAGAACCCCTTTTCGTTCGTTCGTTCGTTCGCCCGTCAGTAAACTCAAATATATTAGAAGGTTCCCTTATATCTCTCCTCACGTTTAGAAGGTTGTATCCCTACACGCCTAGAAGAAACCTCTTAGAACCTCGTGACTCCTTACTTATGAATTTTGAAAAAAAATTTAGCCCTTCCTTTCCTGTGATGTGTAACTAGTACACATTGCTTCTAAAAACTTAAATATCTCTTTAAATATAATTAATACTGGGTTCAGATTTTAGGTATTCCTCCGTAATACATTTACGCATTGAATGATAATTGTATGCAAATGTACACAAAAGTGAAGCTATCAGTGTTATGGTATTTTGAGAATCATAATTGTTTCCATGTAGGGAAATATAACATCTTCTTTACGATATATTAAAGTATTGTGTATAACATGCATTAAGAAGTATTTTTTGGTATTTTATTTAAAACGCATAATTTATGAATGCAATCTCCATGTTCGTAAATATTTTAATAGAAAGACAAACCCTAAACTAGAAGTAAACAACGATACAAATGCAGCTACAATTTTGTGGATACAGAGAACCACTATACTACGCAAAGCTTGTGACAAAGGGGGTTTATACTTTAATCACAAAATTCATATATTTTTCCCAAATATTTAAAGCTGAAACGTTCATATTATGCATTTACATCTTTTCACATACCATAATTCCTTTACTTGTCACGTACATAATTCCTTTACACGTCACATACACAATTCCTTTACACGTCACATACCATAATTTCTTTACACGTCACATGCCCTAATTCCAACCGCACCGTTGTCCAAAAACTCCTCCTCACACGCTTTACATTCACTTATTCCCTCACAATTATTCCCTCACATACAACATTGTTTGAAAAATGTGATTTTTAACTAACATTTAGGTCATTTTCTCACAAATAAACAAAATGAAATTGGAACCATTTTTATGCTTAGTTGATTCATTCTTTGATATTTGAAATTAACATTCAAGTCTTTTCATACGAAATTATTATTCCAGAATTAAAATTTTGGTACATGTGTTTTACAGGAAACATAAGTTTGAAAAAAAAAAAGAAATATGGATGTGAAACTGAAATGTAAAGAAAAAACGGTAAAAAAAATAGTGCTATATCAAGATTAGGACTAATCTGGAAAATGTTCACATTTCTCGAGGAGTGAAAATACGTTTTGTTAAAATACGACTGATTTTTTATGTCTTAGAAACTTAGACAATAAAGGCTAGATAAAGGTCACCGATATACTATTTCCAGATGGAGACGATCGTTGGGTGTTTCATAGACATAACAATGAACAAATTCTTTTATTTTAAAGTAACTTAATTTCTTAGAAATACTTTCAAGATTATCACCAGTTCAGTCTCATTGTCCACGCTATTTTAGGGGACAAAATAAGTCCCCTTAAAATGCAATCTACTCTAGAAGATCGAAATATACTTTATTTTTTACGATTTCATTAAAAGACAAGACAAGAAACTGCCCAAAAGGAGTCCTCCTTCGGTGGTGACACGCATGATTGAGAATAAATATATACTGCGAGACTTAAGATCTGACGTAAATATATTACCTTAAGGTGTCATCCTGGCATAGAGTAAAAACGGACGTCACCTATCCTCGCGGGTTGACCCTTACCGAGAAAGATAATCGCTCCACAACGTTGGATCTCTAGATCCAACGAAATGAGCGAGATTACTTCCGCCGAGTATATCCTTTAAGACTTGACCACATTGACGATTATTTCTGTCTTCCAAGATTATGTACTTCTTCGATAATATTTTGCGCAAGAAAGACATGAATAAACTAATAATCTCTGGCAATGTAATGGATCGTAGGGGTAAAGATATATTACCTTTGCATTGGAGCAATCAGGTAAAGAATGCTACACGTCGACATTGCCACAGACTCTTTGGACACCAAAATTCTGAGAAGACTGGAGAAGAAGGCACACAACTTTCAGCAATTTCAATTACGACCATATTCTTCAGCATTTAGGTCACGACACAGAATAAGAAGAAATGTAGAATAAAAAAAAAAAAGCTCATTGTTTAGAAGTTTAGAAGCCCTGAATAGTATTAACCATTATCTTCTTCCCTGTGTTTAGGATAACTACACGGTTGAGCCACTCGCTAATTATTAAGTACAGCGCCACGAGAGCAGAGCTGTCACATGTGGGTTAACTTATCTCCAGCACTACTGCAACACTCAAGTAAGGATCCATGACCCCGTATGCAGCTACAATTGTCATGGAATAACAATGTTCATTAAAAGGATCAAATTGTGCAATAAAGAATGCACAATTTCTACAAATTGTAAAAATTTTAAAATTGATAGTTTTAAAAATATCCCAAATCTCATGAAAATTTCATTTATTTTATTTGCTAAATATGCATTGTATGTTAATAAACATTGAATAATGTAATGCGTTATGAAACAAAGTTAATGGGATTATAAATCAGTTAAATTCGAGCCGAACAGTATCCAAATATGCTAAGATGATTGTATTGTATTGTATTGCATTACACTTTAGTTGCATACCTGGCGATTAAACAGTTTGTTGCAATGTGGCAAGCTCTTCTAATCAACTTGGTTTTTTTTAGAGTGAAAACCAGAATGTTGGAAGTTTTTTTTTAACCTGGCGAGTTTATTGCCATTTGGAAATCTCTTCCAACCAACCAGAAAGCTGTTTTTATAGGCTCTAAGTGTTAACCAGACTGGAATCCTATTTTAAAAATTGGGGTTCCAGCGGGGATCGAACCCGCAACCTCCGGATCGGCAGACAAGTGTCGTACCACCAGGCCACGGAGGTCGTTCACACTGTTGGAGAAATTTTACAGTTCAACCGAGGCGGAGAGAGTTACTTCAGGCCTGCCACTTAAAGCATCTTAACAACGTTCTAGGCAGTAGTAAAAACTAAGAAGAAAATTTGCCAGATAGTATTTTATATAAAAAAAGTTAATAGGTTGCAACGCAATTTTTGAGAAATCATTTTTTTTCTTCTTTATGGGTCGTCCTGAAACACCTGATAACACTTATTGTCTGAGACATTACAGAAGCATGTAATTGGCCATTGAAAGAACAACGAATCTTTAGAGCGAGGATTTTTTTTAATATGAATTAAATATTTTTAATTTTTTAGGATATTTTATTTTATTTTACAATATAAAATATTTACGATTAAAATTGTTTTAATAGAAAGACTACACATTGAATACAAGTACAAAACAATGCGAAAACCCCACAACTTTGTGGATACTCGTATAAAGAACCATTTTATTGGGCACGGTCTGTGATGCTCTATTCTCATTACTAAATCACAACTTTCAGATATTTATCCTAAATACTAAACACTCCGCTGAAACATTCATGCTTCACATTCTTACATACACTTTAAGTCTCAAGTTATAAAATAAACGTATTCACCAGAGCCTCATTTGTTTTATGTTCTCATATTCTGTTTTTTTTTTAAGTTTTTTTTTTTCTTGTTTGTTTTGCCGTTTGTCATAAAGAGTGTTCTTCGGCATTCATCATCGCGTACTCGTTGTGGTCTTTTCTCTACCATCTAGTCTCTAATCACTCCCAATCCTGGTTCACGTTGAATGCAGTGCTGAGAGGGGATCCTGTGTCCCAACCCGGAAGTTTCGGGTTCAAATCCTGCAGGAACCTAGATTTCTTTAAAAAGGATTCCATTCTGGTTTTCACTTTAGGTCTGTTAAACATATATCTGGTTGATAAGAAGAGAATGCCACATGGCAATAAGCCCTCCAAGTATACAACGAAAGTGTTATAAAATACGTTACACATAAATTGAACGTAAGGACTGGAAGGTGGAGTCTACGGCCATTAAATTAGGTACTTTCCCGCATTTGTTAAAAAAACATATTTGGTAAGAAAACCACAGAAAACTTACCAATGGAAGTTGAATGGAGATGATTGAATATTATAATGAAAATGTCCATTTGAATTTCGATCGTGTCCCAATTATTGGAACAGTTGAAACAAATTATGTCCTTTGAAAGGAGAAAAATATAAAATGAAGGATTTAAGCAATCTACGAGTTCTCAAGGTTCTGAAAACAATTTAGCACACCCATCAATTTCTTTATTCCCGGATCAAAAATTATGAATAAGGAATAAAACATAGTTACTCTATAAAAATCCAAGCATATTTTTCCTGACACTAATAAAAATCAAAATTTAATATGGTTTTCTTTCTTTCCGTGCATAAAAATATGGAACATTTCAATATATTGATATGACTCCTTTCCTATTGAAACCGATAAAAATTTTATACGAATCAGTAACAATAAGTGAAGAATCACACTAAATATAACTCAGAATTGGTAAGAAAGAAATATGAATGCCGGAAAGATGTGATAGAGAATAAATATAAAAGAAAGGTAAGGAAATGTTAAAATATTCAAATCGATTTTCGTTCTTACATAAAAGAAAGAGAAAAACAAAAAATAACCGAATGAATATTTAAATAAAGACAAACAATGTCAGAAATGATGTCTCCTGTGCATTCTGAATATCGTCTCAGCTTTCTTGATATTTATTTTTTTACTTTGGATTTTTTTTTGAAAATGGAGAGTATATTTCCAATACAATATGAAAGGTTTTATATGTACATTATTCAATTATGTATTATTTATTTATTTTATTTGATTGAACTGTCATGAGGCCTCTAGTTAATCAATAGAAGAAAATAAAAAAAAACAGATGTACATTAATATGGCTACAATAAATTATGAAGTTTAACGATTTGACAAACCACAAAGATACTACAATCAATAAAAAATTAAGATCTCTTTCAGCCCTCATCCCAAAACAAACCTCTCCCGACTTCGTGCAGAAACTGTTAAGTTCTATAAAAGCCAACAGAACCACAGAAATCCTCTAATCGCTGCCCTAAGGGCTTATGAGAGGAAGTCCGATCTACCTTTCGGTTATAAGCAAAGGCTCCTGAAGCATAATCTTTTGCCTGACTAGTCCACCTATAGCATAAGGTGGGAAGATTAAGGTCTGAGTGAATGTGATGAAATACAAGTAGCCTGAACGAGTGGACTTGTTCTTGCTTAATAATTAGTTGTAAGAATTGTTATCTAGTTACAAGTAGTATGTAGATGTTAACTTTTTCTAAGAAATTAAATATTAAGAATATTAAAAATAAAATGATATGTAGGAAATTAAAATTATATTAGCTCATAGTTATAATATGTAAATTAGATAACTGCTAAGATATAAATTTGAATATACCTTTAGATATTACCTTTGGCTAATGGTTGTCTTAAAGATTACTTAAAATAAAGAAGAATATAAAAAACATTTTTAAAACTAATTTATACACAAAGTAAGTAGTGTTGTGTTAAATATTCACAAGAACCATCTACTTGAGCATTTTCTTAAATATGTTTTTATAAGTGTTTGTAGGAAATTCAATACAAGGTTTTCTATTTCTATAAATTGATACATTACGTTTAGGGTTGACTCACATGATAACTCGTAACTAGCCCTCACAACTTATCAAGTTAATGAGAATATTAGAACTTATTTTAATATGTGGTCCTTGAATCACTTCCTTTTTAAAATTGGATTGTATTATCGTAAGCTAAACAGAAAACCATGTGAAGAGATAGAAATATTACTAAGTACCAAGTTTAAACTTACTTTCTGTACAGAATTGCAATATGGATTTATAGAGAAAACAAACGCAAAAAGATGTATGCCATAGGCTTTTCAAATGCAGTACTGTTGACTTTGTTGCTTGCGTATTACTAAGCTAGTATGCATGACAAATTCATAAATTTAAATAAATAAATAAACAAATTCTAGAAGAACCAAACATTGCATAAAATTTGCCTTCAATATTATAGCAGCAAATATACTTCTGTCATATTATCTAACGTCAAGATACTCGTACAATGGAGATACTGGTGATCCAAGGTTAATTGGAAGGGTATGACGGAATAGATCAAAAGTGCGGTGGTTAGACCCAATAAGGGATGCAATAAATAGCCCACTCGAAGGTTGAGTGGAGATACATGGCCACGTGGTGACGTAGGGGACTTCCGTCCCGTAGGTGGCCGCTTTGAACCCCACGCTGAGCTTCTCACCTCAAATTAGACAGCTTTTTTTTCACCTAGTATTCAGCGGTATAACGATACCTATGACTTGAGTCATCTATTTTCTTTAAAAAAAACTGAAAAAAACATACTGGCGTACTTCATTCGTCTTACTTCGATGTGCAATAAAATGCAGTATGGTGGATTGATCGGTAAATTTGATGGTGTGCAACGGCTCACTCGACTACGATATGAGACCTAGCGGCAACGACTCTAAGAGTGCAGTAGAAATGCTAAGAAATTCAGGCTTATCATTATTTTTGCAGAGAGGTCGATTTGGTTGCAAGATTAAATATAATGATCATGCATACTTTTTATTTATTTAAAACTTACTTGCAAATACAATCTGGCGGGCTTATTGCCAAGCGGCAATCTCTTTTACCAACCACACTCTTTAATAAAGCAAGTTACATGGTCGCAAAAAATATTCAAAAGATCATTCATATTTATGAAATTTATGGATTTATACATATTAAAGTAAAAGTGAGATATCATCAATCGGAGAAAAGGAAGAGATGGTGGAGAGGAAAGAAAATTCAGGAATAAAAAACGTTTTATTACTGACTAGAAATCAAGAGCTTTTTTCAGTCGCTTCTTAAAGCATGTCAAGGATGGAACGAGTCTAATATTGGTTTCTAACTGATTCCAGAGTCTCACTGCATGGATAGCAAAGAACGACGTAAAGAACATGTAGCGCAACTCTATAATCGGTATTTGTAAAGAACATTGCGAATAAGAAGGTTTTATAATTAAAGAAAAACAGCAGAATGACTAATTTATTAATTTTATTTCCGATTCGTCAAGTATGAAATACTAGTATATACGAATGTTCTTATGTCACATATTTTATAGAAATATTTGAATGTCGTTAAGGGTTCCTTGCCCTTTGACATATTCTTAGCATTTATCTTTTTAACCGGACGTTTTGTATTTTTCCTCAATCGCACTCCTTACCCTATATTCTGCTATTTTATGCAAGCCACGTCTCCCTGCCATATCCTTTTTGAAGGACCTAATCTATTTTATCATTTCACGTTCTTCTCAGCTGTCTTCTGTTCATAACTTCACCCTGGGATTACACTTCGAGACTTCTTCCTCATCCAGGATTATATTTTGCACTCAATCTTTTTCAAAGGTTTTCTTGTACATGTTTTGTTTTCTTTACATTTAATTTGTTTTGATTTCAAATTATCAAAATTCAATACAGTTTTTTTAATTTGATTAAAATTTGAAAACAAAATCACGTGTCAGAGCATTGAAGCTGAAGATTTTGCAATGCATCTTAGATAAGTCGTAATTGGAAAATTGGAAAAAATGAGCGATACCAATGACATGAGGTACTGAAACTATTTCAGCATGCAAAAAATGGTTGGAAAAATGATTCTTCGTGTTATTCTTTAGAATCTTTCAAACAACCAAATACCAACTAGACTACATAAGTGATGGAAGGAAAACTGGCAGTCTAAATCTAAAAAATAATAGAGAGTTGATATATTATTAGAATTGAAAATGCAAATAGTTCATTGTTACATCTTCTCAACTTTTCTCTTTGGAATAGGAGCGTGGATACAGAACCAGGAAACATCGAGTAAAATCTAAATATTTGAGAAGAGAATCTACTGACGGATTTTCAAGATTCCCTGGAAAGTTTGTGTTACAGATGTGAAAGTACTTGCGCGTATTTGTATGGCACAATAACAATCACCGCTCCTTTTTCTTTCCGTCGTACTTTACTGTCCATGCAGTGAGACTCTGGAATCAGTTACATACCAATATAAGACTCGCTCCGTCCTTGGCATGCTTTAAGAAGCGACTGAAAAAAAACTCTTAATTTCTAGTCAGTAAAATAACGTGGTTCATTCCTGATTTTTCTTTTCCTTTCCTCTCCACCATCCCTTCCTTTCCTTTTGATTGATGATATCTCACTTTATATGAAAAATAATGTTCGGGTGATTGTCCGTCTTTGTGGGGTCCGTGGACATGTGCTCAGGTATATGTTTATGAATTTCGTGGGGATGGATAGTCATTTGAATGATTTATGCGACCACGTAACTTGCTTCATTTACTTTTGTCTGGTTGGCTGGAAGAGATGGCCGCCTGGAATTAAGCTCGCCAGATTGTATTTGCAATAAAAATGTTAAATAAATAAATAATAAATTAATAACAGTTTAAAACTGTGCAGTTTTGCAAATTGAAAATCCATCATATAAAGAGAGACCTAAGACATTGTATTTTAAAACACAACTAATCATCCAGGAAAAAGAGAGACAAATGGCAAACGAGACAGATAAAGCCTTCACATTTCTTAGCTTAAAAACGCGCGGGAATGGTTTCGAGGGTACTAAACAGGATACAAATTGTTATGATGACAACCCTCTGATAAAAGTCAGCACCTCGAGAAGAAGAAACAAACATGCAGTGAAACTCTGGAATCAGTTACCAACTTACGTGAGATTTGCTCCATCATTAGTATTGTTTTAAAAAGCGATTCAAAATCCCTTAATTTGAAGTCACAAATTTTATTCTCACTTTTCCTTTCCTCTCTGCCATCTCTTATTTTTTTTGGCTTTATGAAACCTCACTTTTATTTTTTTTTATTCATATTCTTCACGAATTATATACAAATAAATAATAATTTGAATCATTTTTTCGACCATGTAACTTAGTCTTTACTTTTTTATATATTAAGTTGAAAAAGAGTATTACAAAATATCAGGAGACCATTAGATTATTTTACAATGAAGATTTAAATTAATTATTGCTATTTATAAGCTAGAATTGGAGGGTTTAAGATCGAGTTTCCAATCCTAAGTAAGGTAAGATGCTTAAAATCCCGCCCCTAGGGTTTTCGGGTTGGATGTTTCCCAGAAAAAAAGTCGTACATAGTTTCATAAAAAACGTCGTCTAGTATCTTATCAACATGCATACTATCTCAGATTTGTTGCATATATGCTAGATTTTGCACTCGTGCAAATATTGTTGCCCCTTGCATATATGATGATGAAGTACGAGTCCGCCTCCTGACCACACTCTCCAGTATGTGTGAATCATCATCATCAAGATGATGTTTATATCGTTTATGCTAACTTAGCACAAGAGCAATTTTAAGTTCTCTGCGAGATTAACAATCTCCATAACCTAGTTGATATTATAGCTGTTTTTCATTACGGGTTCGATTCCAGTTGGATATCAATTTATATAAAAAGTGTTCCAGTCTGGTTTTCACTTAAGATCTCTTTAACATATTTCTGGTTGATTTAAAGAGTTGTTCTATAAACGAATGCAAGTTTTACTGACCACGCGTTCATACATCATTCAGGAGGAACGTACAGTTGATTGCGCCAATAATTAACAACACGTTTCTGAGGGAAAGTAGAGTCAGGAGGCCGAAGATAATGCTGTCTCTCGGCCATGTTCTTCAGTATATCCAAATCACAATTTCTGGTATGTTGGAGTGTGCCTTATGAATCAAAATGGAAATGAACTGGAATTTAATTATTTAAAAGGTTCTTGATTAAATCAGCTTTTTCAGGAATGAACTGAAATAGTTTCAGGAATCGTTGTTAAAGTTTTCACAGTTCTGTTGGAGTTTCGGATTTGCAAAGTCATGTACTTTGCTGTCACGTCACTCAGAGTGTCAGGAATAACGGCTGCAGTGGGTTATTCAATTCAGCACACTCAAATATTGGCAGTGCGCACTTCCGATGCCAAGTTTTTTGCAACTCACATAAATATCAAACGTGAATCAAGGCTTGACATTGCATCGTTTGGTTTTACATAGTAAATTCGTTTAAATTGAGGTTTTTTCGTCCGCTATCTCTCGGGATTTCAGCAACAAAAGGTATTTTTTTTTCAATTGTGAACGTGAGTAGATATATAAAATAAACGTCAAAAGAAATATTAGATTAAGGGAGTGAACTTTTTATAGAATAAAATGTAGCAACTTTTCACTAATGTTACTTTAAACAGCACTTTTTTAGTAGTGCTTTTGAAATAAAATACGCAAACAACTTAACGAAAATTTTCACGGATTATTAAAGTGATAGAGAACTGAGGTTTGATGTATTTGTGGATATATCATACATAACTAAGCCATTTCACAGCAGTATGAAGAATTATTGTTATATACAATTGACATCTCA
Source organism: Odontocerum albicorne (assembly GCA_949825065.1). NCBI lineage: Eukaryota > Metazoa > Arthropoda > Insecta > Trichoptera > Odontoceridae > Odontocerum > Odontocerum albicorne. The sequence goes on along the minus strand of OX463849.1, from coordinate 29,702,797 downwards.
AATCCATTCTTTGGTACTATCATCGAGAGGAAGGGAAGATGCAGACTCAGCAGAGAAACACGACACGCATGGTAACTGATCAGATGTTCACCATCCCTAGAGTTAAAACATATTTTGCCCAAAGGCCATATGCCTATTTAGCTCCCATGACATACAATGGGGTGCCGAATTCAATAAAGGCAATGGGAGGAAAACAATTTAGGCAGTCGATCGGAGCGTGGATGTTATTGCGACAGGAGTTTGAGTACTTGGGCTTGCAAGACGAATAACTTGTGGAAGAGGTTCGTGCGAGCTCTTGAGTGTGGTGTTTTTTTTGTTGTTTTATATTTTTATGTATACATGTATTTTTTTTTTGTTTTATGATTATGTGTGGTTTTATGATTATGTTTTTTTGTTTTATGATTATGTACACTACATAAGTCAAAACATTCATTGTGGAATGAATGTTTTGGTCTGTCTGGAGTGATGAAGTGTGAGGAGTTTGATTTCGCGTTATGTATACATATGTAATTGAGTGTCACTGTTGGTCAGGTTGATAAGAATGTACAACGGGGTTTTATATAATCCAAAATCGGAAAGAAGTTCCGATTTATTTTTTCATGCTATATGTCCTCAATGAGATACAGGCAAAAGCCTAGTTTACCGGGGATACGACAAATGAAAGGCAACAAACCCAGATCCATTAAATTTTTATGTCCAAATTTAATTACCTGCATTTTTTTTCACAAATGGTGTATATTTCTTGTCACGTGTAAAAATAAATAATAAAATACAGGCATCGTGTCAACTAGACTTCTGAAGTCAGCTTTATCTTTATTATCATATTTTATTTCTAAAATATAGAAGTTGTATAATTTTTTCTGGGGATTTAGTTTAATGTGGGTTACCGATCAAGAATTTTCAAACTAAGGACCGCAAACTTTATCGCTCTCATTTTTTTGATTAGAAAACGATGTTGAAATAAAACAGATGTGTATTATTCAAAAACGTTATAAAAAACTTTAATAGTTATACATTTAACGTTAGGTGCAGCGTAATATATTATGTAGTGTTAATGTAATATCATAAATAGTGATGAGACCTAAAAAAATTGTATTTAAGTGCTTCCTAAAGCTGTACACGTCACCCATATATCTAATACTAAGAGTCAAACCATTTCACCACAGACAAACACCGACAAAAGCTCTATCATAATACCCCGCCCTATTACCGATAGATGGATTAGAAACAACAAATTTATTAGATTAGAGACCTTAAAATTCCGAAGGAACATCTTTAAGGCACTGTTTCGAAATATACAATGGAGACATCGCTTTAAGGGACTTGAATACATTGAGACAAAGCTCTAAATCAATCTGTTTATGACACTTAGGTTTGTGTAGAAGTTTTAGAAGTGAATTAATTTGACAATATTTATAACTTCCATGTAAAGGTCTTTCCAATTGAGTGTTTTTTTTAGACTAATATTTTAATTCTTGAATAAAACACACAATTGGCTGTGATTTCAAAAAACTTTTTATTGATCATTGAAGTATAATATATGACATTTAAACACAAAAAAAACAATATCCGCCAAATGTCAACCTCTTACAGCTCCACACATGAGTTAAAATCGAAATTATGACAATTTGTCATAATTTAGATTTTAACTCACCAATAACGCGAATAATTTCGTCATTCAGCTCAGGAATTGATTGGGGGTCATTCTAATAGACTTGGCTTTTCACGTAACCTCAGAAAAAATAGTCTAACGGTGTCAGATCACATGATCTTGGTGGGCAATTAACATCAACGTTTGCGGAGATCACAATACATAAAATAATTCAACAATATGAACGCCTTGTTGTATTGTATACGACTCCATTTTTTAAAATGTCGTACTCGTACATTACACTTCTCAAATGTCACATCTGTGTTTTATCCTAGAATTAAAAAAACCGCTCAATATGAAAGATCCTTTATTATTTAAAGATATTGTTTGTAAAATCAAAATCAAACGCTTTGATGGTTCTGTATCCTTAATTTATTTACTAAGTAATAGCTGCTTCACCATACGGAGATCTTGTCAAACTGTGGGTAAAACTTAGCTTCGTGACTAAACCTATATATGTACAAAAGTGTTTATGTAGTGTATAAAAGAATCATAGTTATATTTTAAATAACGTCAAAGTACTCCTAAATAGACATTTAAGGAAGTATTTAAATAGTTTTTATCGGTTTATATTATTTATGGGTGTTCCCTCTGTTCCAGACACTTTTTATTTATTTATTTATGTCGTTGAATTCAGCCAGATATGTTTCCGGAAATAACATTACATAAAATAATTCAACAATTTGAACGCGTTGTTGTATTGTATACGACTACGTTTTTATAAATCTCATACATTACGCTTTTCAAATGTCACAAGACCCAGGCAAGCTCGCGACGCCATCTGTCTTTTATCCAAGAATGAAAAAAATTACTCAATTTGAAAGACCCTTTATCAGCCTGGTAATAGCATTAAAAATAAACCGGAATAGAGAAATTCGTGAATCAGACAAACAAGAATATATTATATATAAATACAATAATTCAGACGACGCAACCAATGAATCAATAAAAGTTTTTTCTCTTGTTGAAAGACATCGACGTATAGATTTTAACTAAGACTATAGAAATCTGAACAAACCCTATAACCTACTTGTCTATCGAAGGAAAACTGTTAGGAGTGATATTGTTATTATTTTTTTACACATTTTGTCAGTGAATAATTATTAACCTTGTTGGTGAATTATTACAGCGGTCAAAGAAAGTGCTATAAGGATAGTCTTCGAGAGTAGCTGACTTGGTGCAGGGTGCGTAAAGACCGAGAGCAGTAAGTTCAAGATTGGGGAAAGAGGAGAACTAACCATTTTTAAGATGAAAGCATCTTAACTGATAGACGTGTGAGAAAAAGCGTGCTACAAACATGCATCAGCGTTATCAGGCGGCTCAACAGGATCCACATACACGTCTGTGACGCCTTCGTGATAGAGTGCATGTCTAGAATCAGACTATCCTCTCACTGAAGATCACAGGATCGATGTGGAAGAGGAGCTTGAAATTGACGTTGGAATGGTGAAGGGATCCTTAACTACGAGGCCCAGCAACGACGACGACTATAAATCTTACGGCCTTCTCATATGTTATATGATATACTTAAAAAAAATAAAAATAAAACAACAGTTAAACGTTAATCGACTAACAACTTATCGACTGACAACTTACTGACTGACAACTTACCGACTAACAACTTTTTTTTTGTACATTATTCACTCCATCTGCCGTGTTTCACACGACTACTCAAAAAGCATTATATTTCTTCGCAGTGTATTTCCTGTTGCCCCATTATCCTACGTTCTTATATCCCTTTTTATCTCCTAGATACAGATGACATTTTCTAAAATATACAGAAACGCCAATCATTCCTATCACACGTTTACTAGCACTATTTCTCTTATTTTATATTAATTTCTCTCAAAATTTATTTTGACTTTCCTCAGTTTTCTTATTCCAGGAATTGGTAGATTAATTAAGCCGGCAGTTTTACACCTTCAAACTAAACTATATCTGACTTATATTCGTATTTGTCAAAAATGTGTACTTTTTTATCTTTATTGTATTAATAGGTTTAAAAAACTATAGTCACTCAATAAAAAGCTGGTAGCAAAACGCTAAACTTAATGTAAGAAACTGCTTAAAAATATTTATTTATACGTATACGTGTATATTAATCAAATTTATAACGTTGTATACTGTATATTACCAAGTTACGATCTCTTCCCACCTACAATAGAATTATTTTACAATATTTCAATGGTAAATATCTCTCCGTCATATTAGGGAGCTGAAAAGATAATAACCTACAGATTACTTAATTTAATTGTAATCGATATGAGAGGGTACTATTTTAAGATAAAACAAACAAAAATTGATTTGTCAATAAAATGACACTTCGTTATTTTCATCTCAATCACTCAATAATTATTTTTGCACAATTATAAGTTTACCATATTCATAACATACTCACAGCTGAAAGGAACCTGCACTTAAAACAGACGTGCCAGAGTGAACATTGGAAGGAAAGTTGTGGGAGGAAAGCATATTGAAAGCCCCTGGTTACTGACAGTCTCTGAACACCTCCGCCAGACTCTGCGGTAGTTAAAAACTTCTGGGAATAAATAATAATAACGGCTATTAGGCGCTACAAGTGCGCGCCATGCTTAATGGCACCCGTTGCACATACCTATACCTTGCATTCACGAAAAGGACAAAAATCATCCCTTAAAATGTTTAAAATGGATATATACAGTGAATCATGATATGGAGTATAGGGTAGGAGTGTATAGAACTGAATAAGGAGTCACTTCATCATACTGTGATTTTATCATTAATATTCAACGCATATACATCTCATTATGACGTGTCTCTTTGTGGGGTAAACAGAGAAAACATATCTCCAAACTTTTCTAACCATGCACAAAACTTTAGCCTCCTTCTTCACGTGCCTATCTCACCATGCGTGATCTTATATAACTCATACTTCTTACTTTACCTTTTTTTTTAAATCTGATCCATTTTATCCATACAATTTTTTTTCGGTCTATTTCTTCTACGCACGCCTTGCTCTTTTGCCTTGTGAACTCACTTAGTGATTCTTTTTTCATTGACTTCCTCCACATTTCCGAATCAACTTAAAGCTCCTTTCTTCAATTATTTTATCAAAGGTGTTGACTTTAACTTAAATAACTCAATATTAGAATATTTAATAATAAATTAGAATATTTTGTAATATATATTGTTTCACTGAATCATTCAGCCTGAAAAAAAGCCTTGAAATAAGAGGTAAAAACACGTGTAGCGGAAACTAATATAGGAGGTGTAATTTATTGTTAAATCGTCCATTTTTCGTATTATTTAATACATTAATGTTATCCATATAATAATTTCTGTTGTATATTCTGAATATTTTTTGAGACATAAAAGGTTAAATTGTGTAACAACATATTTGTATACGACACAACTTGGTGGGCATATAACCATTTGCCAATATTTTCCAACCAGCCAGAAATATAGTAGAGGCCTTAAATCAAAACCAAACTGAATCATATTTGGAAAAAAACGTTCGGTCGTTAGACAGGCGTTTTACTTGTCGGCGGCCGTGGTATAACGATTAGCATTCATCATAATCAAGCGGGCGCCTCAGGTTCGATTAACTACGAGTTCAATGCCAAGCTGGTTTTATACTTAGACCGTTTTTCTGTAGCTTATACGCTGAAACCAACATAAAAATGCGATTTATAAGAATCTGCCCAATGAACAGCTACAGCAGATTAAACCTGCAAATCGTCATGAAATATTGTTTTTCTTGTCATTGGAACTTTGGGTTTGATCTGTCAAGACTCTTTTCTTGTTGAAGGGCAACAGTTTATACACTATATACTAATACAATCACAGGCGTTTTCTATCCACAAGATGGCTCACAATCATACTCGATCACAAGGATCGCAGGAAATGTCGAGAGAACTGGAGAAGAATGCGCGATCTACAGCAATCTCAGTATAGGTCATGCTCCTCTATATTGAATCACGATATAGCAGACAAGAGAGTATTTCTTCATTCATTCGTTCTACAAGCCTTAACCATCATCAAATCAATTTCATTTTTGTCTCTCCGATGGGTGCGTTTGGTAGCACAGTGCGCGACGCTATTTTCTCTCTATACTCTCCTCTCCCACTTCCCGCTCCCCACCGCACATTACTCCTCATTATAACTTACAACTTTTGCCAGACATTACGCCGTGTTGCTGCCACTGCCCTGCCCCCTCCCGCGAACGCTGCCAAAAATCTGTTGCAAAACAGAAATGTACGTGAATTACGATGCTAATATTGTACAAGGGAACCCTAAATGCTACTCCACTGAGGTCGCTTAATAGTTCAACAGGATGTTTTACTCTTCGGGTATATACAAGAATACACACACACACACATAAACACATACACACTCAGCATACTAGACGTATAACACAAAAAATATTCCTCCCCCATTACCTGTTTTGAAATGTACAAGAAAACAAAGTTTTTTGTTGTATTATAATGTAGTACGCTTGCGTTGAATACAATAAGAGGGTGGGCTGAAAAACATCTAATGTTTTTGCGACCGGGCTCGCCCTATATTGGCAAGAGTAAATCAACCGGGGGGATTAAATTCCATTTTAAACTCAATTTATTAATTTATTATTTCAGATCCTTTGCACATTACAGGTTCCCCTGATTCGTACAAGGACCAAACATAACAAGTACAAAAAAAAGAAAGCATTTATAAAACAGTTCAACATTTTAGACCTAAAAACGATTGTAAAAATGTATATCTTACACTTAAACACTATTTCAAGTACTACACTGAATTCAAGAGATTTTCCCTGAAGGAGCTAAGTGACATATGAAATACGCCTATATGAGGACACACACGGTTAAACAGTGTGATTGCTCTACATACCGGCATCTCCAAAGGCAAGTTGATTCGACTTATAGGTTGATAGAACGTTGTCTCAAATAATTATCTGGAACATGCAAACCAAGACTGTTCAGGACGGATGGGTTAACTAAATTACCCCTGAGCAAACAAAAAAAATAACACCCAATCGAAGAAATCTTCCACTCTCTAATGATCTGTAACTAAGCATTCCCTGTAAGAAGACACTTGGATAAAGCCAGGGATTTTATACATTATCTCTCATCTAGACAACGCAGAAATCTTGAAATGAGCCCAGACTTTTTGAAAGCTTCTATTATACATTATTTTTGCTATTTATCTTAAGATACACACGTATGTGCGATTTTGCAATGTACATATTATAATTTATTTTATCAAACATTCTTTATTCCACTTTTCGTAACGGTCTAACCCTACCGGTTTCAAGGTTTTCACCTCACCATCAGGGGAGCACAAACAAGACTGAATTATGTTCGAACTGGTACCGATATACACGCTTCTAACGGTAAACATTCGGTTTGTGGACTGGGGGTTGAGCGAGGTATGCACTTAGAAAAGTCAGTGGATCGAGATGAACATCTGGCAAACACATATATCCCAAGAATCTCTCCGCTGCTTGCCGAGGTTGTCCCATGCCTCCCTCGACCTCCAGTCCCCAACCCGAATGTTTTCCGTTAGAAGCGAGTATCTCGGTACCAGTTCGAACAGAATTCAGACTTGTTTGTGCTCTCTGATGATGAGGTGAAAGCCTTGAAACCGATAGGGTTATACCGTTACAAAAAGTGGAATAAGCAGTGTTTGATAAAACAAATTACAATGTCTTTAAACCTCCACAATGTTAATTCCTTAACTATAAATAATATGTACATATTAGGTTGCTATCAATAAATCTATATTTATTTATTATTTCTTAATACAACCTGGATGGTTAATTTCTTTGACAATCTCCCACACCATTAACGACGTTGAAAAGTACTAATCAACTCAATAAAAGTAATTTTCTAATTTAATGAAGGTGTTTTTTTCTAAATTTGAACTGAACATTTTTTTTTTCGTTTGTTTTTAAATTCAAATGTAGTTAAACTTCAGCCTGTGTTATACATGTATAAAATAAATCAATATAAAATACAAACAAAAATAAGACATCCTCCATAACCTAGTTGGTATTTTGCATTTCTTCCGAACCGGGGGTTGCGGGATTAATTTCTGTTGGTACCCAGATTAAAAAAAATAGTTCCAGTCTAGTTTTTACTTAAGACTTATTTAACACCATAATGGTTAACCCTTCTTTCCCTTTAATGTGTAACTAGTACACATTGCTTCTAAAAACTTTAATATCTCTATAAATATAATAAATACTGGGTTCAGATTTTAGGTGTTCCTCCGTAATATATTTACGCATTGAATGAAAAAATAATAATAATAATAATTAGCACTTATCAGCCACATCAGAGATATTTTGTGAAAATCGGGAATACAATACAATCAAACGTGTGCCAGTGTGTGAAGTAGGTATATTCATTCTAAAAAACCGCTATGGGTGAGGAAGCGACGCTATTCACGTTTCACTCTCACTACTTCTATTTATGGGAACGCAAGAAATATAATCTTAGTTCGCTCGCTTCTCTCGCTTCAGTAGCTTTCGGGCATCCATTTGAGGTGGTCGCTTCGCCCGTTTTGTGAACGTAGACCGATGTTTTTTTCATGTTTTCAGCTATTAAATTTTAATTATTATCACTTTTGACTTTTGACTTCAAATTTAATTAATTTCAGCGATTAGCTCTGAATATTCTTCTTTTTTCGATTTTAAATCGCTCATTTTTACATGTGTATTTTTTTAGCACAGGAAGGGAAAGGTTAATTGAAAGTTATTTTGATATGCAATAAAACTCGCCAGGTTGTACTGTATACAACAAAAGTGTCATACAACAGAAGAATACAAGATGTAATAGAAGAGAAAAAGCAAGGTGAAACAGAAGATACTTAAACTGGAATGATTAACTATGAAACACATTTTACTGGTTTCATATTTTCAAATACAAAGGGTTAAATATTCATGTTTCAAGCAATAAAAAAATAAGAGGTTCTTTTTGCGTAAATGCGTACAATAAGAAATAATGATTAAACTTATTAATATTAACACCATTCACAGCCAAGAAACTAACTAACATATATTAAAATTAACTAGTTTTGTCGCAGTGTAAAATTGAGGTAATTTTATAAATTTAAGCCACACAGTACACAAACACGTGAGAATTTTAAATAAGTAATAAAAATATATTTTATCACACGAGCAACCCCCCCCCCCCCTACCTCCTCCCCCCTCCCCACCCGGTGATGGGGTGGGTAAGGAGATGCGGAGGAAAGGTAATCGCGAGCAGAATTATGAGACGCTATATTTTTATATGGGATACATTCAATTTAATATATTGGCGAAAATAAACCACGTTGCGTGATGCGGGCTGTTATTATAAATTAGATTCATAATATTTCGTAGAAAATTCAGCTGGAAAAATATCATATTTATTATATCTATATATAAATAAAAATAAATATATGTTTATTACAATTTTTATTTATTTATATAATCTCAACTTAACAAGAATCACAAAATTCCGATTTTATACAATAATGGTATGATTAAGGCTACAGTTCACTCATTTTTATAATAGTATGATTTAGGCTACAGTTCACTCATTTTTATAATAGTATGATTAAGGCTACAGTTCACTCAGTTTTATAATAGTATGATTTAGGCTACAGTTCACTCATTTTTATAATAGTATGATTTAGGCTTACAGTTCACTTATTTTTATAATAGTATGATTTAGGCTACAGTTCACTCATTTTTTTACTACTCCTCAATATTTTTTTGAATAGCTAGGAGATTAAAATGTTTTAACTGAAAAGTGCTTAAGCTTTTAAGCGAGGTACGAATGTGTGCAGAGGGAAAAATATGTGGAACAACCCTAAATAAAAACAATTTTCGTAACTCAATGGTAAGAATGCATGAGGAAATATATGAAATATTGGTTGTTAGAGTTTTGAACTACATCTTCAAGTTTTTTTCCATGTAAATTCATGTCAAAGCCTTTTAACTGTCTTATTTTGTCTCCCTTAACAGCGTGGGTGGGGGTGGGATCGAACTTCTTTTTAGTTGTATGCAATACAACCTGGTGGGTTTGTTGTCTTGTAGAAATATTTTTCAAACAATAAGAAATGTGTTTAAAAGACCTTAAGCTTGTGTTTAAAAGACCTTAAAATGGCCTAAGTTAAAAATATCTTATGTTTAAACGTAGCCCTCGGATAGGGATAAAGGCATCTTACTAACTAGGTCACCGAGAAAGCGTGTCAAGAAACGGCACTTGAAGTCAAATCGTTGGTTTTATTTTTTAAATTGTTTGAAATAAAAAAAACAATTTAAAGACTACCAATTATTCATGGGTATCTCAACTTATTAAAATTTGATCTTATGTTATATACCTCTCGACCAAACTGGATTTAGGAGATAACAGTTTTGTCAACCGAATCAATTTTCTGCTTATTATGTCATGGTGACATATTTTTATATAAGCCTAAAGCGGTACATGTTTGATCGTTTTGCCTAGCTGTTTGGTTATGTTTCACATAATAGTCTGATGCACGTGGTTATATTTAACGGAATTAGTTTGATACCAGGGGCTATATTTTACAGAATTAGGCCCAATACTCGTGAAAACTGTTAAGATTTTTCCTGTTTTAAAATCATGAAAAAAATATACTAATTCGAATAAAGCCTACAATAGACAACCTTAATAACCAAGTTAAAAATATGAAAAATACCCCAGTTTGAAAAAATACTTTGTTCAGGAACAATATTTGCATGCGCAGAGTACGTGTTGGAGGGTTGTAGTCTCATCACGTGCGGTAGTGTTGACAACACTTTCAATGATGAACCTCAATTCATGCCTTCTCCATTTTTTCTAAACCCAAAGCCTCTATTACGGGATCTGAAAACTATATTTTCTTTGGAACACGCTCTTTAATATGTCAATGTGTTACTAATTCAGAAATGTTGAAAATGATTATACAATACGAAAGATGTTTTATATAATTTATATGAATTTTCATAACAGTTTAAGATTTTTTGCAAATAATTATTACAACTTAAAATATACATCCTAAAATTAATGTGAATCTAATTCCGATTCCGCGCATTCATACATCATTTGAGAAAAGGAAAATGTACCTTCTGCCCAGAATTTACAACACATTTCTGTAATAAAAGTGTGATTTTTGTAATGTCGCACCTTCAGATGTAAAAATATATATAACTAGATGGCTCTTTAACCCTTCCTGTCCTGTGATGTGTAACTAGTACACATTGCTACTAAAAACTTTAATATATCTATAAATATAATAAATACTGGGTTCAGATTTTAGGTGTTCCTCCGTAATACATTTACGCATTGAATGAAAAAATAATAATAATAATAATTAGCACTTATCGGTCACATCAGAGATATTTTGTGAAAATCGGGAATAAATTCACCAATACAATCAAACGTGTGCCAGTGTGTGACGTAGGTATATTAATTCTAAAAAAACCGCTATGGGTGAGGAAGCGACGCTATTCACGTCTCACTCTACTTCGGTATATGGGAACGCAAGAAATAGAATCTTAGTTCGCTCGCTTCTCTCGCTTAGTTGCCAGCCGGCTTTCATTCGAAGTAGTCCCTTCGCCCATTTTGTGAACATCGTCCGATGTTTTTTTTCATGTTTTCAGCAATTTAATTTAAATATTATCTCTTTTGACTTCAAATTTAATTAATTTAAGCGATTGGCTATGAACATTCTTATTTTTCGGATTTTAAATCGCTCATTTTTACATATGTATTTATGTGTATTGAATACACATCACCGGAATGGGCGCATTTTTTTAGCACAGTAAGGGAAAGGTTAATATGCAAAGAGCGAGGTATGAGGAGCTTTTTAAGGCATCAATACAGGCATATGAGTGAATAACTGTTGCGAAAGAAGAGCATGTACGAGTAGATATTAGTTAAGATGTTGATGTGGTTGTCGAGGCTGTGATATGGTTAAAATTGTGTGTGTGATATCATGGGATTCTAGTAGATGTATGTGAGGTTGCGAATGCAAGGTTTGAATATTTATTTCAGTTGAGTGTTTTAATATTACGGGAAAAAATATGAAATTTGTGATTAAAGAAAGAAACAACTTCGTGACAGATGTTTCCGAGTGAAGTTATTCCTTATATCCGAAAAATGTTGGGATTTTGTATTGTTATGTTTACATACTCATCGAATCAACTTTTTATTAAATATATTTAAATTGTTAATGTTTTATGGATAATAAATAAATTAATAAAAATATCCAACCCTTAAAACAATAGTTTTTGTTAAGTTTATTTGAAATGCCCAATAAAAAGATCTCTACGCGTGTGCAAATATATCAAACCACTTAAAAATGGATATTTCGTCACTAAATTCAGTCAAAAAATATTCATTTAATGCACATTTGACGCAGCCTCAAGTTTCCACAATGATTTTATAAAAAGTGACATATGAACTTGATTTTATTTTGCATATTAATTGCAAATTTTAGCGACTATTACACAACATTTAGATGCTCTTTGAATATTTTTTTATTATTTTTACGAATCAGTGGCATCTTTAATTAGATGTTTTTTCTAAGAAATGTCATGATATAATTATCTAACCCAATAAAGTGGGGCTAACCTTTTCAAGATAACATCTGTATCTAAAAAACACTTTATCCAAACGTTGTTTCCTTTATCATACATACATTATAATGTCGTTTTTTTACAGTGCACATATTCCTTACAATTTTTTCTGTTCTTATCGTTTCCTTTCAATGGACTTCACTTCAATACTAACGGTTAGCATTCACGCTAAAAAAGCTGATACAAAAATTTAGATTCGATTCCAGACTGATCAACTCCTACATAGGTTTTACTTTTATGTCATTTTACATGTTTTATGTTGATAATAATTTATTCCTATAGCGCTATTAAGCAATGCATCCGCTTTATAACATAAAAACTCTGCGTTACGAAAGTCTGCAGCAAATTACACCTGCTGATCAAATTCGAAGTTAATCGCCTTACCACTGGAACTAAAGATTTAATATTGCAAGACTGTGTTGTGGCTGAAGTGTAACAGCTTGCACACAGTACACCAATACAAGCACATCCGCCTTTATCCATTAGATGGCCGACAATCATACTCGATCACGAGGGGAGGCTTACCGCACTAACACATCCGGACGCACAATCTTTTTTTAATAATTGGTAGATCGGTTTTTTTAAATATAAAGAAACTTAAAATGTATCTTATTAAATTGATTCATATAATTTCATTAGTTACTTTGACATGGGGGCACAAACCGTCCTTGTGTGGGTAAATTGCCTGTTAAAAAAGTAGTAACAAAATAGTACTTATTGCATTGTCGACCTTGTTTATTGCAGCAACACGACTTTTAATAGCATTCACTATCTAACCATCTCTCAAAAAAATCTTCTGAGATTGTAAATTCACCAACCTTTATTGTTATACATTACACTTTCATTGTATACAGCACAACCTGGTGTGTTTATTGCTTTGTAGCAATCACTTTAAATAAACTAAAAATATATCTAAGAAATCTGAAGTAAAAACCAGGCTAGAATATTTTTTTTAAATCTGGGTTCCAACAGGAAAAGAAATTCACAGCCTCTAGGCTGATAGATAAGTATCTTACCAACTAGGCCACGGAAGTCATCAAGCAAAAAATATAAGCTCGCTCGAATCATTCAATCTTATATCTTACAAATAGTTTAAAATTAAAAAAATCTTTATAAATATTTTCTTGCACTCGAGAGGGAGTCTGTTGCAAAGTAATTATTGATTTTGATATTTTTTTGACGCTTTGAAGTAACAAAGATAAAAATTATACTCTCGCTCAATAGTAAAGTAAGTCCGTGAATAAATTGGTAGATAAAAAGAACGAAGTACAAGATTAATGCTAATCAAACTTTTAATTTGTTCCTAAATGAGGAGGAATATAAAGCAACTGAACGACGAGATAGAAAAAAAATGTAAATGAGAGTGTTGTAAGATTAAGAGGAAAAAATTTAAATTACAATCGGATAAGGGTGGGGCACCGAGAGAAATTAGTATATTCATGAATATTTAGAGAAAATAATTAGCCGGATGAATAATACAAGGGATGACGAGATAGCTCGCTTCCAAACAATTAAATTAATTAAAAGTTTTGATTGCGCCGGTTTACCCGCTGCTCCTCTCTCGCTCTGTCCTGTACTGGAATTTAATAACGTAAATTAAAATAAAATTAATATTTTATTATACTGCGTTTTCCGACCATTCTGGGCTATTAGGTAATGTGAAGGTTGTGAAATAGACGCTACAGAAGTTGCCAAATTATTAAGGGAAGTTTTAATACAACGCAAATTAAATTGAAGGAACTTAAAATTGCGGATCCTTCGTACCCCGTTAACTGAAATGTGCACCAACGTCACTATCATTCAAGAATTAGGAGTTTTTATGTTTATTATTACGTTAAATGTTTTTTAGTTATTTTAAACAAACAAACCCCTTCCTAATTAGGTAACATACATGGTAGTCCTATAGCAGATAAGTTTTCTAAGGCAAATAAAAATACGAAGACTAGTAGAAAACAGTTGTAAGAAATAAAAAAAACGCCCTTAAACAGAAGATAAATTAAACTCCATCACTCACATCAAGAAAGAACATTTGAATCAGAAAAACATTTAACATACAAAACATGGTTAACTGATTTTTTAACACAAAAAATCACCACCTAAAACTTTTTACACCAAACGAACTCCCGAAAGACTTTCGACAACATGCAGGAAAAGGGTTCTAATAGAGAATATTTAACAATTTTTACTCCTCTAATAAGGCTTTATTATTCTTTTAATAAGATTGATACCTGCTACACGTGTTTGTACCCCGTGTATATTTCGATAACCGAAAGCCACGTAGTTTTAAGACGCATTTTGTCGTCTCTCTTAATGTTCAGATGTTCATATATTTTAATAGCCCCTTTGGTGGGATGTGAACATTTTTTCTGGTTTACTCTGTACAATACTTATTGGATTTGACTATAACTGCACTAACTCTTGTGGAAAACAGTTACGAAAATCTTCAAACTTATCTAACTATAACATACAATGTCGTTTATCAAAAAAGGCACTGATAACATGCAATTTAAACCTTACATTGTCTCAAAAAGTTCTGTGACTTGCCCCTCTAAAAAAATATCAAATTACTTAGTCAAAATGATTATGTTATGTAAACACAATTTATTTTACTTTACAAGATTTAGTCAAATTGTGTAAACACAAACTTTTTGTAAGTGAATTGTTACCCTAAGAGACTAGCAAACACACACATGGTGGGGCACTGAGTACATTAAATATGAATATTTCAATTTTCAGAAGAATTTGAAGGAGATACTTAGAATTAAGCAGAGTGTCAGGACACCTTATCTTCAAATTTTAAATTTCACTAAATTTCTTCATTATTTCGTATCATTGCGTTCGTTGAATAAATTGCCGTGTAATTACTTTTCGCTGCTGAATTGAATGGTTGTGCAGGAAGTATTTCGTAAGTACATACCGTTTGATTTAAATTTGTAGATAATTTATTAAAAGTTTCGGCTTTAACTTTGTAGTGCTCCATATTTGAATATTTAACAATCAATTACTTTGTTATTGCACTAATTACATGAGTCTTCGCAGACACGTGTTTCTACTTTTTATCTCGAGATTTTCTTCAAGTGGAATGATATTTTTTTATTTACTTTGCACGGATTTCTCCTATTATTTTAATATTTTTCTACGATAACACAAATGTCATCTTATGAATAAAGGCGGAATTCAGAAGTCAGAAATTAATATAATATTTGTTTTTTGCAAAATATAGAAAATGGATGTAGGTTTGAAAATGTGAAGATAATGAATGACCAAAAAATGGCTAAGCTAGAATACCAATTAGAAGTGAAAGATCAGCGTTGGTAAACTATACCCTAGAAAACGTGGCTGGATCAAATGGACGAGATTTTGTAAGAAGATAAAGTAAGAAGTATGAATAATATATATACTTAATATAATTACAATATTTTAATAATTTCAATATTGTATACGAAACGATGTATGAATATAGAGGAGGCTTAAATTGTGAGCTTGAATAGAAAAAATTGAAGATTTATTCCATCTGCTTATCCTATTTATATATATATCCTATTTATGCATATAATATACGACAAATTACCAATGTAAAACAAATACTTTAAGCCCCTGGGAGTCGTTGTGTGTCCAAAGGAAAATCTTATCGGAATTCAGAATTTACAGAAATTGATTTATTTGTTATCGCTTTTTGTTATTTTTGTAATATTTACTTGAATACCGAAACCATAACTAAAACCTTTATCTGAGTTTAAAAAGGTTTAGAAACACTTGTGTACATCAATTTGTGGAGGGTTGTTAATCCGATTTAGAAAATTTTTCAATTGATGTAGAACGGATTAACAATTTTGAATATAAAAAGTTTTGTGCGGATTACAATCTATTTTTACGGTCTCTACTTTTCCGGCCAATTTATTAAGTCAACTTGTTTTGACATTTATTAAACGTAGAATTTTATCTTAACGTCTAAAAGCTTCGTCCTTTGGTTTTATCGCTTATCTTGAAAAATGCAGGAACTCTATTGTTTGATATCGACTTTTTAGAAATCAGGTAGAAATTAACGATTTAGTGATAAATTATCCAACGTTCATTACAAATGGTTTGAGATTTTTTATAGAAAAGTTACATTAATAAGCATAAACTTGTAAAGAATATAAATACGACCAAAACATGCATAATTAAATTACAATTTATTTTGTTGACAAAATAAATCAAGACGAGAAAAAATACATGAATGTAGATTTCACCCGATTTAAAACAAACAATTCAAACCATGCCTTCAAAAGGTCTGGGCTCATTTTGTATGACGCCATTGATCAGGTTCCCATCAGCGTGAAGAAAGGAAACTTGACCGGAGATATTACATTTGTTTTGCAGCCCACACCTTCACACTATATAATATACAGAATATAAAACACATCAAATAATACATACGAAATATGTTACCATTACGCTATAATCCTTTTGATTTAGGCAGAAAAGACAGATCTCCACACCTTCCTATATACAATAACAACATTTGCCTCATCCACACTCTATATAATATACAGAATATAAAACACACCAAAACAATACATAAGATATACCATAATCATTTTGGTTTAGGCAGAAAAGACAGATCTCTACCCCTTCCTATATACAATAACAATATTTCTCTCATCCACACTCTATATAATGTGATATACAGAATATAAAATACATCAAAACAATACATTAGACATACCATTACGCCATATTCCTTTTGGTTTAGGCAGAAAACACAGATCTCCACACCTTCCTATATACAATAACAACATTTCCCTCATCCACATTCTATATAATATGATATACATAATATAAAATACATCAAAACAATACATAAGACATACCATTACGCTCTAATCCTTTTGGTTTAGGCAGAAAAGACAAATCTCCACGCCTTCCTATATACAATAACAACATTTCCCTGATCCACACTCTATATATAATAATATGATATACAGAATATAAAATACATCAAAACAATATATAAGACATACCATTACGCTATAATCATTTTGATTTAGGCAGAAAAGATAGATCTCCACACCTTCCTGTATACAATAACATTTGCCTCATCCACACTCGATATAATATACAGAATATAAAATACATCAAAACAATACATAAGGCATACCATTACGCTATAACCATTTTGATTTAGGCAGAAAAGACAGCTCTCCACAACTTCCTTCATATATTCAATAACAACCTTTGCCTCATCCACACACTTATGGTATATAATACATTCTCTTATCTTTCTCATACTTTGCATCATTTCCTCATTCAAATTTTCTTCAACAATATCATTTAATTATTTTCTTAACCCTACCTCTTTCTTGTCGTCATTATTTCTCGACATAAATATTTGTTTTGTAATTCTTTCAGAAGTCATTCTCTCGGCTCGTCGACTTCTCAAGATTCCATTCTTGATTTCAAACATCCAACTCTTGCTAACAATTGAAGCTATCGCCCGTAGAAGAGTCTATTTCATATATTTGGAAAAAGATTCTTTACCGCATAAGGAATATTTAGGCATTGAGATTTTTTAATAATGACAGCCCTAAATAATGTTTTTTATTTAAAAAACAACATACAGCAGTACAAGGGTCTATGGTAGTCTACGGTCATCAAAGATGGCGAACTCTGCTGACATTTCGCTGTCACCTGGGCTTAAATAAATTAAATTCACGTAGAAAACGGAAGATTAATACATCAGAGTGGAAGGATAATATTCCAAAAACAAAAAGGAATCGTGAAGAGGAATACGTAAATCGAAGAGGTGTTGTCAGAGCGGCTAAAAATCAACCAGAACAGGTCGGTAGTACAAGAATATCTACACTTAAACCTATATTTATATGTTTATGGAATTGGAAGATTTAAATTATGTTTTTTTAGATATTTCAAATAGACAAAAATGAGTGGTTTTGTGGGTATGGTCTTTATCGCAAATATCAAATAAAAAAATGATAACGTTTATTTCTGAGGGAAAGATAACTCACCAAAAGTCTTACGTGACTTTGAAAATTCAAGAATAAAATAAGCAAAACGATTTCTAAAAATAAACTACACTTACGTAGATACCTTTCTCACATTTACTGCTGTCAAAAAAACAAGATTTATTATTAGTTGTTTACACTTAAGAGGTAGTAGGTCTTATGCTCGGCCGAGTGATTATTTACTCGGAAAGAGGGCTGCTGACTACTGTCCAAAATCAATTTGACGTATATTTCAAAAAATAAATCAATCTCAGAGTATATTTTCTTTTTCAAACAACGAAAAAACATGCGTCAATCATGAAACTAAACAAATCGATCACACTACAAAAATCATCGAAATCAAAATGGTCAGCATAAGGTGCATAGTCGTGCGGTAACTCACTGGACTTCCGTGCGGAAGATCGTCGGTTCGAACCCCGTGCTGTGCTACTCCCCTCGAACGTCACAGGCACTTTTTCCACCTAGTGTTCGAGGGTATACGGATACCTATCACTTCGGTCATATTTATTTTGAATAAAAGCTTAAAAAAATCAAGAAGGGGCAGCTGTCGTATTGGAAATTAAAGATGCTCTAAAACAGGTAATTTATGGTTTTTTTTTTCATTTTTTATTGATGTACAGTGATATTTACACCAAACAACTAAAAAATTACTCTTTTAAGTCAAACACCAATAAAACAACACGTCTTCATCAAACAATGATAAAACAACACGTCTGCATCAAACAACGATAAAGCAATAATTTTATATCACACATCGACAAAACAAAAATTTTATATCAAACAACAATAATACGACAATTTTATATTGATCCATTTTTTTTGGCATTTATGAATCAATTCGTTAGTAAATTTGAAATAACCATAAGATGCATATGTCAGTTTTTGTATTCACAGTGGGTTTTTGTATTCACTGAAGACATATACAGCTTGGTACATTTTGATTTCTGGTTCAAGTATTTATATGTTTTAGTGCTCCAATGATAAAAAATACATTTATCATTAAAAAAAACATTCGAGTGAAGATCGTATTAACTTGACACGTAATAAGTTTTTATGTTGATGAAGTTGAATGTACGAGAGCTTAAAAGTAATAAAATTACATTTTTTTAGTCTACAATGAATGACTTATCATAGATAAATACACAAGCCCGAGTCACTAGGCCGAGTACTATATACATGTAAACAAGGTACAACTAAACTTGGCGATAGCCGAGAGAAGTTAATTAATCATTCGAACTGCCAGTCTCACGAGTGACTGGGCGGCTGGTCGGAGCATGCATCATGCATATTCATTCGGGATTATCCACCCGACCAAAGAGAAATCACCCCATTCCATGTGTGACTGTGATTGTGGATCATTCCAGTTATCCACTGAATGTAACAAAATGAAATAGTTATCAACCTAACACACGAGCAGTAGATCAACAGCTTTCGAGATTGAAACAAATATCAGAGGATAAGTTTTTTAAATTGATTCACAGTACTGTGCTAGTACCAACCTTGATATTGGAAGCAAAGTCTGAGCATAGAAAGGTATTGTTAGAGTGGAGTAGAATAGTTAGATAGATCTGGTAATATAATGTTTGATAGAGTAATGATAGACAAAACCAAGAAAAGTAAATGAAACGTGGACTTGATTAGTGAATACAATCGAGGAACATAAAAAAATGGTGGAAATGACAAGGTAAAGAGATACTTGATAGTAGAAAGAAGACGCACAGCAGAAAATAAAACATGAAACGGCCGCAAACAAAAACAGCGGAAGATAAAGAAGATTGTTAGAAAGCAAACAAGGAGGTCTGTAGAGCGGTTTCAACTGCCAAATTTAAAAAATATATATAATGGACTACAAAAAAGAGGTGCAGAAACTGGGATATTTAAAGTAGCAAAAAGGAAGAATAAGCAAGCAAAAAACGTGATTTTTTTTGTGTAAAGTGCGTCCGAGATACAAATGGAGAAGTTCTTTGATTGACGTCAAAAATATCAAATTTCGATGGAGTCAACATTATTTGGAACTTTTGAATGAAAAAAAAACAAGAAAACTTATTATAGAAGTACCACTAAGGAACAACAACGTCCTGAAATAGCACCTCGAGAGGTAGAAGGAGCCATTAAAGCAATGAAATTATGAAAAACCACAGAACCTGATGAAATTTTTATTGAAACTTTCCAAGCTGGGAGGAAAACTATAATCAAATGTGTTTGTAAGATATTTAATGATATTATCTATCATAACAAGATACCGAACTCGTGGAAAAACTGTACACTTAAATATTAAAAGAAAAAAGAGATAAGTATACAAGAATGCAAAAACTATCGCTACACTTAAAAATACTTTTAATTTTACAGTATTTGTTTTCCTTTCATCACTTTTTGGCACATACAAGTCTCGTTAGCAATCTTTGGGAGCAAAAATCCATTATAAGTAGCCTTCTTTGATTCCCTTGAAATCATCTGGTCGGTAAATACATTGTATATCTCATAATAGGCACCGAAAGAAATGTTAAATAACGAACAGTATTCAGATATTTTAAGGTAATCTGACATCGTATTGATAACTTTACCAAACTACTCGTACTAAAACATCTAACAGAAGATGGAACGTACGCGCATACCACAGTAAAATATTTGATATTCCTTCATTAAGAAACCACTATTCAATTGATTTCATGAAACCAATGTCAAATTGCTCTGTAGATTTTTTATTAGTCATAATAAATCATTGACAATTTTTACTAGTCATAATAAATCATTGACAATTTAAACAACGTTAATACATATATAGATAAATAAAACAAAACAAATTTTATATTAATCTTAGAATTCTCAATTGTATTTTATGACATCTCCAAATACACTGGTCATCTGAATAGGCGTGTAAAGACTACGCATCTTCAATAAGGTTCTAACCACCCCAGGCATCCATCTCACTCTCCCATAAACCACTTTTATTACCCTCCTGATGATAACCTTAAACTTTCGATCGTCACTCGGTCAACAGCCCGGTATTTTAAATTCCCGCACAAGCATGCGGACTTTTTGTATTTTACATATTTTTTATATGTTTGAGTATTTATGAAGTAAAAAATAAGTAGTTGGGAATTCTTTGTTTTAAAATAATGGAAGTAAATTAATTAGGTAGATATGCATACACACCATCATGTCATTTCCCTGCTGGAGTAGGCAGAGAGACTTCCCTATCCATACATCTCCTACAAGTTCTACGGTTCCTCTGATTGCTTACGTTTCCTGCTTTCAAAATATCATTTACTTGATCTAACCTAACTTTCCTTGATCTTCTTCTAACATGACTTTCGCTCACTTTTGCTCTACGTATTAGATCTTTTTTTAGTTCTTCAATCATTCAACCCACGTGCTCAAACCATCTCAGATTGTTCTACTTTTCGTATTTCACGTAAGATGTCAGCCTTAAGTTCGCATTCATCCATGATCACATTTAAATTGTTCTTGATTCTGCCCAGCGGTGACTGCTCTCGAGGTACGTTGGTGCGCTGAACCGGAGAAATAATTCGCAATTATTAAATTATATATTCGCTAACATGTATTCCAAAAATGTTAAATATTTGTATAGATTAAATATGTATAAGAATACTGACAAATAGTACGAGTATTTTTATTTAAGTAAAAAAAAAATTTTTTAACTCAAAAAAATATTCCTTTCAAATGGACCGGCCAATTTCGCCAATACTAGCGGAGCGATCTCGAATACGCACCAGACGGAAACGCAAATTCATATAGGGCAAACAGAGATGTGGAGTAAATCGTGAGACAGCGATAGTTCTTAAGGAATTCATACTAATGTGGTAATATTTCGTCCACAGCTGTGCGGCTATCGATTCAGTTTACTTCGTGAATTACCGAGTAACTCACAAAGTACACCAAATGCTGTATGCGAGTTGAGAGTTTGACAGCTCCTAAAAATATTTAGATTTATTTTTAAATTGTGAATATTTAATACATAATTTTAATTTAGTCGTGAATTGAGAAAATTTTGTGTGATATTGTCAGAATATTATGATAACATTAACCATTGACAAATGTGTTGAAAGTAACGGTGCTGTGTCCATAACCTATAAAAATAATAATTCATTTTGTCTATAGTCTAAAGCATTCACTCAATTCAGTTATTGTAATAAGAAATATTCAGCCATGAACGCAATCAATAATTATAATGCAGAATACATTAAAAATAATTATTTATCATTTGATCAAAAACTTGACATAAAAATTCGCGGATGCGTAGACCAAATTTAGAAATTAAACAGCAGTATAAGTCCAAAAATAAAAGTTTTGTTCGTTTTTTTATATTTTGATTTATATATTAAAGCTTCCTGGATATGTGGATGTAATAAACTAGTTTTTTTTTGTTTTCCATGTCTAATTTACAATGGCGATTCGGTTTGGTCCGTTAACGGGGTTCAAAATTTAGCACATTTTTCACAAAAGGTAAAAACACACAGTTCATATCAAGTTCATTTACAGAATTATATGCCACTGGCTATTTTAGGCAGAGTTGATATTAGGTTAGAGTTAGACTCAGGATAGCGGGCTCAAATTAAACAACGTAATGAACTTCAACAACGGTTAGTCAAATGCTAGGTTTGGTCAGTGTTATTGCATGGAGTGGAATCAAGGGCCCTCAAAGTTGGTAGTATGAACCGACTGGAAGCATTCGAAATGTGGATGCAGCGGAGAATGTTACAGAGACCCTGAACGGATATAGTCACCAGCACAAGGGTTCTTCAAAGAGCCAAAGTTGCTGACTAATATTAAAATACGAAAGGTGTCCTACGAGTATTTGGGTCATGTACTTAGAGGAGCAAAGTACAAATTACTGCACCTGATCACCCAAGGCAAAATAAAGGGTCGAAGAGGTGTTGGCAGGAGGCAAATCTCCTGGATCCGCAATGTACGTGATTAGACTGGTACAAGTATAAGGAGCGTCAGGGATCTTTTTTGGGCTGCTGGGGACAAAGATGTCTACTTTCAGGTGATATTCAACGTTGGGGGGACCTGACATGTCACTGGGAAGAAGAAGAATGAACTCGTTGACAAAAATATGCACATATTGTCGAAACTAATTGACTGTGTCAAGTTTTGTGGAGCTTTCGAATTAGCGTTGCGTGGTCATGATGAGACGAGCGATTCTAGCAGCCGTGGAGTTTTTCTTGGTTTCAAAGATTTTATAGCTGAAATTGATGCCTCGATAAACCAACACTTAGAAACAGTTACCGTTTTCAAAGGAACCGCTAAAACCATACAAAATGAAATATTAGATACAATCTTAGAGGTTTATCATTCTAAAATATAAGTAATCAGATTTTAGAAAGTGAGTTCATATAAATTCAAGCCGACGAAACAACCGATATATCAACGGTTACACAAATGGTTCTAATTATTAGCTATGAACGCAACGGCAATTTACATGAATGTTTCTGGGGGGGATGAAATACTTAAGGGGGTATTCTACTCTAGAGGCGTGAATTTCGGGCGTTTTTTAAGACTATAAAAAAAACTAAAAACATTTTTCGGATGCATTTTTTTACAGTTGGTTTTTTGATGATTTGAAAATGTACACAAAAAATTTAAAAAATACATTTCTAAATTCAAGATGTTACCATCAGCAAAAAAGAGAGTAAGCTAGTCGACATGATTGAAGCCCTTTCATAAATTTAAAATAAAAATTATACACAGTTTTTTGATAATAAAAAATGTCGTTATAGTTGGTACCAAAAAAACATCGTAAAATGGCGGTTGTCTGAAAAAAATAAAATTTCTTACCCTTTTTTTCTCATGTTTATAATTTTTATTTTGAAATAGTAAAAAATTAGTTTTGAATTTTTCAAGGTAGGGACGATATAAAAACATTTATTAAAGTTTAAAATTAAATTTGAAGGTAATCAATTAAATAAAACTTGAGATTTTATGTCGACCAGATCGAAAAAAGTAGTTTCGAGAAAAACGTGTTTAAAATTTTGAGATTATTATCTGAGTCATACCGATGCGGCGTAATTGCTGCCTCATTTATTGCTATAACTTCGTATATATTGAGAGTTTTATAATTTCCTTTTGAGAACATATTTTTAAAGGTCTATACTTTAAAAATATGCAAAAAAATCTAATTTCTAGGTAGAATACCCCCTTTAAACCGGTTTCGAATAAGGCCGATGGGATATCAGCTGCTATTTTACATGAATTAGAATTATTCAAAATACCACCAAAAAAATTAAAAGCTCAGTGCTATGGCTTTATACCTGGCGGTACTTCAGTGGGGAGTGGAAAAAGTAACGGTGTTCAGGCAAAAATTATATCATACAAATATTTCCTTATGCCTATTTAATACATTTCTATGCCCATCAACTAAATTGAATCATTCAGAATGCTGTGTCTGAAAATAATGAGCTACGTAGATTTTTCGCTAATCTATAAGCATTATGATTTTTTTCCAACTCGCCTAAACGTACCGAAAGATTCAGTCAAATTGTTCATAAAAAATGTCGTCAGATGGAATTTTTTATTCAACCGTAAAAACCGTCCATACGTATTCATTGATATATTCATTGTATTCATTGAGTGTTTTGATCAAATTTTAAAATTAGATAAGAATGATATCAGTACAATAAATCAAGCCGATATGTTATTACGCTACTAAAAAAAATTGATTGATTTTTTTTTTATCTTTTTATATTGATTGATTAATTTTTTCTAGAAAATCTTTGCATAATGCGATATTTTATTTCAACCACTTCAAAAACGAAACAAAGACTCTTTGTTAATTAAAAAATATATATTTGATTTGTAAATGCCCATACAAACAATACGCGAATCTTCAGATCAATTTAATTAGCTTCCGAGTAAAAGAATTAAAACGACAAAGTCCGTAATTTGCAAAGAAATATGTGATATTATTTTAATACAAATTAAACAGAAATTTGGCTTTCATAATCATTTAATAGGCGCACAATTGTGTTTCTGGGAAAACTTTGCAAAATACCGTTACAATTTCCAAGAAAATATTTTTTTTGAATTCTGTTGAGACGTACGTTTTTTTGGATAAATTTAAATTAAAAAATTAACTTAGCTCAATTTATAATAATCGAGGCGATTTTGAAGAGGCTGACAGTACTATTTCTATTTTACAGTTATTTCTAAATAATGGTCTAGCCGAGTCTTTTTCGAAATGTGTTAAATTATAAAAAAATATTTGTACAATCCCCATGACTTCTGTTTAAAACGAAAGTTGTTTTTCTACATTAAAGAGAGTTCAAACATTTTTAAGAAACACTATGACACAGGACCGTCTCAACGCATTTTCAGTGCTAAGTATCGAAAGACAATTAATTCAGACAATACCGGATTTTAATTCTCGGGTATTTGAAGTGTTCGGAAATAAAAAAGAACGGAGAATTGAGATTTTCTACAAAAAATAAGAAAGTGGGTTTAATTTGTATTAATATTTTATCTAAAGCTGAAACAAACGATGCATAAGATAATACGAAAATTGATGTGAAATGTTTGAAAATGATATCAAAAGTAGCCTAAGTTAATAACCATTCTTATTGCCTACCCATGGAAAAAGCGTGTACCTATAATTGTCAAGTTACATACTGTGAACCGTCATATTTTTCAGCCAGTGGCCACCACTGATTCTGCCAATACTTATTTGAAGTATTTTGAGAGATTTTCAGGCTCTTCAGGGTAGTTTAAAACCAGGTGGTAATGCACCTAGACGCAGAGTTAACCCATTCAATTGTATTTTTATTTATGTACCGTGTTCAGTTCCTCTGGCATTAGCGATCAATGTTAAAAAATACCTGTGTCTTTGGTGGCATGGAGCAACTCCTGCCTAAATATTCGTTCATTTTCAAAGTAGGCATAACCTAGACGGGCGTTTTCTACCGATTACGCGTCGAAAATTGATTTGGCCCATCGATATTACTTTTAAGAAATGGTATTTTTCTCCTTTTTAATATGACACTCAGTAACTTAGATAGCCAGTTAGTTTCAGTTCGATCCCACCTCCACCCATGCTGTTATGGGGGACTAAATAAATTCCATCCAGCGCGATCAAAATCAGACGAAATATTATCTATCTCTATAAGCGAGACGTCACGTAGTGACGAAAAATGATCCTTCTACTATGGCGACACACCTGAGTGTGAAAAGGATCCTTCTACTATGGTGACACACCTGAGTATGAAAATGATCCTTCTACTATGGCAACACACCTGAGTATGAAAAGGATCCTTCTACTATGGTGACACACCTGAGTGTGAAAAGGATCCTTCTACTATGGTGACATACCTGAGTGTGAAAAGGATCCTTCTACTATGGTGACACACC
Source organism: Odontocerum albicorne (assembly GCA_949825065.1). Taxonomy (NCBI): domain Eukaryota; kingdom Metazoa; phylum Arthropoda; class Insecta; order Trichoptera; family Odontoceridae; genus Odontocerum; species Odontocerum albicorne. The sequence goes on along the minus strand of OX463849.1, from coordinate 29,676,174 downwards.
TGAGTATGAAAAGGATCCTTCTAATATGGCGACACACCTGAGTGTGAAAAGAATAGTTGGGGTGACGAACTTAAGGTTTGACATCACGGGAGGAGAATAATAACTCGCAGCGCAGTGAACAAATTTACAAAGTGGTCTAGAGTTCAAATAGCCCAGCAAGTGGCCAGTACTTTCACAGAAAGTTTTGAAAGCAGCAAAACCATTATTTGACGCCACTAGATCGGAATTGCTAATCGGTCCGAAGAGGAACTAATGTAAGGATGAGTGGATTTCCTTTCGGAAATTATTGATTGGATTATCATCGCAGTACCACAGAATGTGCTCTATGGATTGATCCAGATGGCCGCACAAATTGCAGCAGGGTGAAGGAACGAGATTGAAGCTAAAGGGTTTGCCATTAAAACTCCCATGGCCAGGGAGAAATCGGGTAGTTCAATAGTTTTTGTGCACCCACGGGGAGCCGAGGTGCGCCCTGGTGCAAAGAAAATTTTGGATGTCTGTTTTATCATGGAGGATGATGACTAACGACATTGCAAAGTTGACAACTGGACCTCTATGCTAAATTTAATAATTGCGACCAAGATAGCCAGTATTTCTTAACGTTCTTATCTTTATGGCATATGTCGCAACTCAATAAAGTAGAAAACACTACACACATAGCGCTTAATCATGTGGTGTCGAAGTTTAAGGTTTAAATTATCTTTACAAAAACATAATTCATCCAATTTCGCATCTAATATCTTCATTTGGGTCCAGTTAGCTAGCAATAAAGTTGTCTAGATATTGGAATCTATCGACTATCGAGAGATTTTCCGTTATGAGACTGTCCACTTAACACTCAATAGTTGCTGTATTGATTTCATTTAGTAAAACCTGAACCACATCTTAGCCAATGCTACTCAAAAAGAAGTCCGCAGTAGCCTTAGATCATAACCTAAGTTAGGTCTAAGTATTTAGATATTGTATTTCTTTGAGTTCTGAAAACCTGTATATGTACAAAATAAGTACCCTATCTGTAAATTTGAAAACGGACCCTAGGTAGCACTGAAATATATTTACCGCTCCACCTCATAATAAAGTTATCACAATATTTATATAACATGTATTTCTTCCGATGGCGCTGAAATATCTAATGTCAACCCTGTAAATGATAAACCCCATGGATATCCCATAGTAAAAGAAAACGAGAGCATATTTCACTAATTCCTGCTATCATACTGTGCAGCCGCCATTGAAACAATGGTAAAGTTTATGTGTACGGCTGTTCAGAATAAAGCCCAGTTAATTCGTACACATCCATACCTATGTAATCCTTAACACTAATTAATATCCTTCAGCCTCATTACCTAAGCCCGGCTGCGGATGTGGGTGCGAAGAGACGTACGAGGGGATGTATGAGCATTTGCATTCACAGGGCAAAGGGTTCCCATTACCTATTTCCTCTAATTATTCTCTCTAATCATGGCTTTGTGATAAAACTCTCCGGCTTTTCAATGACCTACTTGTATGGTTATCTAGAATTCTAATGTGGGTGTTTTTGTTTCACATTTTCTTAAATTTATTATTATGTAGTATTCTTGAGTTTTTTAAAAAATGGAGTGTCAATATATAATTGAAGGCGGAATGAGGATATCGGAAACGAATGCAGAGATAAAATTGGTGATTTAATTTAAAAAATATTAAAACATTAAAATGTTTTTGATACGCGAAACAAATTAATGGCGAAAGAATGACTAAGTTAGTATAAAATTCAGATGTATAAGGTGTACGTGGAAGAAACTGACTGGATCAAGTGATCCAGATTTTGAAAGAAGGTAAAGTGAGAAGTACATATAAAAAATGTGTGCATTACGAGATATATGAATGTGGAAAAGGACAGAATATATTTGGGAATCTGTTCTCTTTCATTTATGCATTATTTACGAGGACATATTTAACTGTTCACATATTGTACAAGTGATTGGAGTTGAATGCAAAATACAAAGAAAGAATTAAAATAGTATTGATGAAAAAAAAACTATCACTAGATTGAATATAAAAGATTTACAGAAAATGAAAAAATTATAGGTAAAAGATAATACTAGGTGAAAGATGATAGGTGAAAGATAATACTAGATAAAAGATAAAATATTACTAAGAAAATAAAAAGACTAGTTAAAAGAATACAAGGAAAAGACAAATATTTCTAGATAAATAATCAATAAGAAATGTAAATCGTATTGCTGTTAATCCCTTATTATATCGGTTGTCTATTTACTGTTACTCAGAGTATGAAGAAGCTTTATTATCATTAAAATAAAACTTCATAAATATCGTAAAGCTCTTTTTTATTCATTTATATTCACCTATTTTGTATATATAATCTTAAGGTTATTTTTTATCCCGCATTCATTTATATTAGATCTTTTTAAATTAATTAATTAATTTAAATAAATAAATACATATACCCCTCACCGCATAATTCTTATCATGCTCTTTCATTTATTTATTTAACACTTTTATTGCAAATACAATCTGGCGGGCTTATTGCCCGGTGGCAATCTCTTTCAACCAACCAGACAAAAGTAAATTAAGCAAGTTACGTGGTCGCATAAATCATTCAAATGAATATCCATCCCCACGAAATCTATAAACATATACGTGAGCACATGCCCACGAACCCCACAAAGACGGACAATCACCCGAACATTATTTTTCATATAAAGTGAGATATCATCAATCAAAAGGAAAGGAAGGGATGGTGGAGAGGAAAGGAAAAGAAAAATCAGGAATGAAACTTGTTTGCCTTTTCTTTTCTTATCTTTTCCCACTCTTTCCTTATCTTATCAAAAATATCTCAGGAGTCACGTTGAAAACTCACATGTCTTGAATGATGGTACGCTTCTATTACTTCTTTAACGACCTCACCCTCTATTTTGAAAGACTTACGATCACTGTGTGTGATTTCCAACACATTCAGTAGATTTATTTTGTATTTATACATACCACTGAAAAATGATTTGAAATTATACTTTATTTGTATTCAGTAGATTTATTTGGTATTTATACATACCACTGAAACTTAATTAGCATTTATTTTGTATTTATATGTGTCACTGAAACTAAATTTGTATTTATTTTGTATTTATACATACCACTGAACCTTAATTTGTATTTATTTTGTATTAATACATACCATTGAAACTTAATTGGCATTTATTTAGTATTTATACATGCCACTGAAATTTTTTTTTATTAATTTTGTATTTATACATACCACTGAAACTTTATTTGGGTTTATTTTGTATTTATACATACCACTGAAACTTAATTTGTATTAAATTTTTATTTATACATACCACTGAAACTTAATTTGCATTTATTTTGTATTTATACATACCACTGAAACTTAATTTGCATTCATTTTGTATTTATATATGCCACTGAAACTTTATTTGCATTTATTTTGTATTTATACATACCACTGAAACTACATTTGAATTTATACTTAATTTGTATTCAGTAAATTTATTTTGTATTGATACATACCACTGAAACTTAATTTATATTTATTTTGTATTTATACATACCACTGAAACTTAATTTGCATTTATACATACCACTGAAACAACATTTGAATTTATACTTAATTTGTATTCAGTAAATTTATTTCGTATTTATACATACCACTGAAACTTAATTTGCATTTATTTTGTATTTATACATGCCACTGAAACTTAATTTGCATTTATTTTGTATTTATACATGCCACTGAAACTTAATTTGTATTTATACATACCACTGAAACTTATTTTGCATTTATACATACCACCGAAACTACATTTGAATTTATACTTCATTTGTATCCAGTAAATTTCTTTCGTATTTATACATACCACTGAAACTTAATTTGTATTTATACATGCCACTGAAACTTAATTTGCATTTATTTTGTATGTATACATACCACTAAAACATAATTTGCATTTATTTTGTATTTATACATGCCACTGAAACATAATTTGTATTTATTTTGCATTTATACATATCACTGAAACTTAGTCTTTCTCAATTTCAACGAGATCAGAGCAACTTTCAAACTACATCTCACGCGTTTATTCTTTATTTCAACTTGTTTGCGCACTCCTAAAATCCATCGTAACATGCGTATCTTTGTTCACGGTATTTAGTTGTTCATGCTGTTAATAGTTTTTGCTCGGAGTATCGGTCCGATTTAAGGACACCTTACTCCTTCATCTAATGTTGTAAACGGACTTGGGATATTTTAATTGGTTGTTTTGAGTGGGGGAAGAACAACAGCATTAGAGAGGAAAGGATGGAATTTTGTACATATATTAATGTTATAAATACATATATGTTACATATTAATATACTTGTATTTGTATGTGTGTCACGAGTATATATGTATATAGAGAGAAAGGATAGAGATGTATGTTATACATAAATATTTTAAATTATAATATACTACGAAGATAGGGGCAGGGGAATAACGCTGTGACTTTTAAAATAAATAGTTTCAAATAGATAAATATTGGGAGATAAATAACTATTGGGTGTTAACATAAGTTGTGTTCATTGTATTCAATTTAAAAATGAGCACCAAAAGTAAAACTAAATAGCAAAGGTTATACGTCATTCGAAAGAAAATTTTCTGCTCTACAGGATATTGTGTTTGCTTTTACATTACATATATTATTTTATTTGATTACAAGCCTTCAAAATGGAATGTCAAGTAGACGAAAGGGAGCATTTTCGACACCTCCTTATGTTCGCGTTCAGTCGAGTGAATTAAGCTGCCAAAGCTGCTCGCGATATTTTCAAAGTGTACGGTGAAGATTATATGACTGAAATGATAGCTCGTCGACAAAAAATGAAAGGACAGTTCATCACCAGTAATGATGTGGTAAAGAAACCTTTGCTTGTGACCATGCGTAGCTCGATGATGTGGAAGTAAACCAGCAGAAATTGTCAAACATTAATTTTTGTTGTTTTCACTCAAAACATGTGGAATCAAGCGCCGAACTTCTCGACTTTTCCCATTGATTTAGGATGACGGTATATAGTCATGTGACTACAATTCATCTGCTCAGCGAATTCTACGGTGGTTTGAAGGGGATCTTCATGAATAATATGGTTTAAGCGATCCTCATCGAAGTCCACAGGTTGTCCGGAACGCTCCATGTCTTTCAGGTCGAAATTACCGTCTTTGAAATACAAAAACCATCGACGAGCTGTCCTTTCATTCAAAGCACCTTCACCGTACATAATATTATATTTGTGCTCTTGACACAATTTGGCGCCTGCCTTTACGGATAGAGAGACGAGGGATTGTTCGGAGAATTTAAGTTGATATAGAATTTAGTTGTGGCCCAACATTCAATTTCATACAATAATGCCCACTTATGATGCTTTTATATGATAAAATTTCAGTTTAAATTTTATTGGCATTATTTTATCATATGTTACTTAGTAATAGCTGGTCTCGAGGTGCGCTGAGCACCAACGCACCTCGAAACGCTGAGTGAATATGAAATATCTCTATCTCACGGTTTACTGTATGTCTCTGTCTGCCCTATTTGAAGTAGCGTTTCCGTCCGGTGCGTATTGGAGATCGCTCCGGTAGTATTGGCAAACTTGGCTGGTCAATTTGAAAAGAATATTTTATTTAATTTTCACTTTAATAAAAACACTCATACTATTAGTCAGTATTCTTATAAATGTTTAATCGATACAAATATTTAACGTTTTTGGAAGTCATGTTTGTGAATATATAATTTAATTATTGCGAATTATTTATTCGGTTCAGCGCACCAGCGCACCTCCAGACCAGCCTACAGTAGTATAGCATGCTTGTTTTATACTACAGGTCACATCGTACTCATTTCCACCCTCACTGTTTATGTTCTTTTTCAGATATTGGAAGATTTTTTATATGAATAAACATTGGTAGTTTAACATCAAGGTACAATCGTTTTTGAATATTTATTAAAATATTTAGCAACAAATTATTTTTTTATTTTAATAATTACATTTATCCCAGCTACACATATTTCTATCTCCTATTTCGAGACTCTTCAGGTGAAATGCTTCATTCGTCTTCAAGATATCCTTGGGATCGAAAATGGAAGAACGTGTTTCGGGGATTAGTGTAATTGGTGGAATAACAAAGTAATTTATTATTAAATGTTCTTATATGGAGCTCTACAGAATTAAAGCTGAAACGTTTGATAACTTATTGAAATGTTTAATATTCAATATTGAATATTAAACATTTCAATAAAGATAGGTAAATGAAAGAAATAGCATTTTTTAATGTCAGTTTTATTTTTCATGGATAATGTAATAAAAACATATTGATTATAATAGCATTTATCGTAAATATAATCATTTGTGAAACATTATTCAAATATTATTTAATTAGAATATGTATTGATAAACAGGAATATGATGGAAAAGTCAATATTGAAATTGAGTGTATTTTTTTCATAATAATATAAAAACACACATCCTGAAAAATTAAAACAGAGAATTTAATGTATTTATACACAGAGGCAACGAAGATATACGAGTTTATCTTGGGCTGAGCTACAGAATGTTGGACGACTTAATTAGTATCATCTGGTATGCTAAGGACGCCACAATCCTTGCAGATTTTGAAGACGATATCCATAGGTTTCATATTTTATTCAAAAATATTACTTGGCTGTATCTGAATGTATTCTCAAAAAATGTAATGAGATGCCAACATATAATGTAATGAGATGATAAAATATAATGTAATGAGATGTCAACATATAATGTAATGAGATGCCAGCATATAATGTAATGAGATGCCAACATATAATGTAATGAGATGCCAACATATAATGTAATGAGATTCCAACATATAATTGATAAAACTAATTAGTTTTGATATTTAAATATCCAGTTGTCAAATGGTATAGATGCAATAACCTGTAGAAAGAAATAGGAAATCAAGCAAATAAAGTTGCTACTGTCTCCGGTGCTTAAAATCTGAAATAATGGATACTTAAACAAACACCTGAGTCAAATCATAATTTGCAGATCATATGTGAGATCAATCCTGGCAGAAGTAATAGAGCAGATAAAACAAAAACAAAAAGATATGTTCAAAGTTAATGAAATAAATACGCTTCGAGCTATAACAAGTAAATCCCTTAAGATAGAGTTAGAAACTCTAGTATCCAATAACTTTATAAACTAGAGGACATTTAATGATTGGATACAAACAGTAAAAGTCATTTACAATGCCAAGTGAAAAGGATGGATAATACAAGGGTTCCTTGTGTCAATGCATGAAATATTCGCTGGCAGTCTTTTCACGAAACTCTCAAAAGTTTGAAAGGTTCACTGAAAGTCAACATATCAAGAAAGGCAGCCTTGTTAATAAAATACTACGTGTTTAATTTAGGGGAAAATATATTAAGAACATGCAAACGATGATACAACTGTTAAAAAGGTTTTACATGGATTTAAATTCAATTTTTAAATGGACACAAATTTAAGTCAAGATAGACTTATTCGAGCGTTACTTATAAATTGATTCAAAATAATTCATTCCGCCTTCCGCTCAGATTTTTTTACTAAAGCTTCCCTTTGTTTCTTTTCCTCGAGATACCGGTTGTATACAATATATTATTAGCTATATTAACGGTGAACAGCGACAACGTTTTCTGTGGAAAAAAAAAAGAAAATTAACTACCCTACATTCGCATACTTTTATCATTCTACCAAATCATCAAATTTGTCGAGGAAATTTAGTATTTTTTTATAATAGGCCATCCACTCAAACAAGGATTATTTGTTTCACCAAATTAAAGTAATTATGTAATTATAATATAGTAATAACCGTAGGTAAAGACGAATACCAAATGAAGATACTAATGTCAGGAGCTGCACTTAAGAACGCAAAAGAATTTGCCTGTCTTGAAGGCAATATCACATGGGATGGCCGTGAAAAAAGGGAGGTTGACAGTCGCATCCACCAAACATAAATCGCCTTTAATAAGAAATCAAAGATTTTCGAATCCAATAACATGGACTTAAAGCTCCGCAAGCAATTGGTCAAAACATGTGTGTGTGTGTGTGTGTGGAGTGTTTTGATGTATGGTTGCGAGACATGGTGCATAGGCGAAAGGGATTTAAAAAGATTGGAGGCCTTCGAGATGTGGACCTGTAGACGAATCCTAAGGATTTCCTGGAGATACCACATTACAAATGACGGGGTTCTCAGCAGGATCGAAGAAATCAGGCACCTGTCAAACACCATATCGGGAAAGCGTGCAAAATGGATGGGTCATATGCTGCGACATGAAAATCTTCCGCGCAATATACTGGAGGGAATTATTGAGGGATTGGTTGGCAGAGGGCGTCCTCGCCGGGAGTATCTGGAGCAAATATGCCCCGATATGGACTGCACCTCCTATACAGAGTTCAAGAGGATCGCAGAATACCGAGCGGAGTGGAAGAGGAGATGCAGAGCTTTGCTGATAACCAATCCCCAAGATTTAAACTGAAGAAGGTGTAATTATATAAGTCAATATAATAAAACTAATTTAAAAAAAAACAAATCTAGATAATTTAAAATTTCAACTGAGCTTCAAAAATGTAATAATCGATCTAATATCAAAGATTTTACCTTCACTAACTCCTCAGTCATTTTGGCATCTTCTGGGTTATACATCGATTCTTCACTTTCATAGTTATACATCAATTGTTCATTCATACATCAACTCTTCATTCATACATCAATTCTTCATTCATACAGGTTTTCACTGACGAAAGGAAAGCCATTGACCAAGTCCACCCATAACCTGACGAGGATTTCCTCCGGAGATGGATCCAAGTGTCTCCGGATATCGCAGGCTTCTTCTGCTGCCCTGAACATAAACTCCCTGGTTTACCCCATTATCACTCAATTTATTACCTGTTGACATTTTTTGCAATGCGTAATTAAGAGTTAATAAGTAGACATGCAATGTATGTGAAAGAGTTAGATTGAGAAATACTCAATATCCATTTGTGGTAGGGTGTGATGTTAGAATGAACAGATCATCTCGTTTAACAATGCACCATATTTCACAAAAATGTTATTTATTTCAGCTCAAAAAAAAAAGTTAATTAATTAAAACAAAAATATAGAATGAGAAAAGCCGAATCAATTCTGTAGAAATGCGTGTATTGAAACAAATACATGGAGCAACTAATTATTATGACAGAACACGGAATGAACTTATTAGGGATGAATGTGAATTTGAGACTGACATATTATATAGAGTAAGATGAAGTAGAAATGCGTGTATTGAAACAAATACATGGAGCAACTAATTATTATGACAGAACACGGAATAAACTTATTAGGGATGAATGTGAATTTGAGACTGACATATTATATAGAGTAAGATGAAGTCGAAATGCGTGTATTGAAAAAAATACATAAAGTAACTAATTATTATGACAGAACACTGAATGAACTTATTAGGGATGAATGTGAATTTGAGACTGGCATATTAAATAGAGTAAGATGAAGTAGAGCACGTGGAGATGGTTTAAGCATGTGGAAAAATTGAATGAGGAAAGATTCACAAAACACATATATACTACAAATGGGAGGGGAAGGCGTGTAAAGGAAAGACCAAGGACAGTATGACTGTAAGAAGAAACGTTGAAAGTCAAAGTCGTAGAAGGTATACGAGAAGGTGTCTGGATGTAGAATAGGTTAAGGATGTGTATTGAGCTAAGACCGTCTTGCGTTCTGTCATCTCTGCCTACTCCGATAGGGAAATGGTCTGATGGTATGTACAAGTATGTATAAAGATATCCTCAATACAAAATACGCAAAGTGATTAAAACAACTCGGATATTACATTGTTTTTCGATCTCCCTACAAGGTTCATTTTTTTCGTCTATCATACAGTTTCTCCCTCATGGTAGTTTGTTCAGATATCGCATCTATGCTCTTTATAAGTAGCCCGATTAATGCATTGAGATGAATATATTAGGCCCCTTCACCAGTAGAAATTGGAAGCAAACACTGCTAGCACAAACAAATTATTTTATAAGTTTAATTTATTTGAAAGTACATCGACCTTCTTTAGTTATTATTTTTCTCTTGTTAAGTTTGCCTCTCATAGTCGTATGTTAAAGTCTCTTAGCCATGCCACTCCTCCAGTCATCTCGGAAATGTTCATATTGGACACTTATGTGACCAACAGAATGGGGCATTCTATTGTACATAGTAACAACAGGGAATCAATAAAACTACATATGCAAGGCATGTGCGTTGAAATCGTGGCCACACCCAAAACTATTCAAATTTCATAACAATCTTTGTAACTGGTCAAATCCTTGAATAAACACGTTAGAATTACTCTCAAGTTAGAGATTTCCTACCAATGACCGATTATATTGCAATCGTCAACTATCTAATGAGCTCGCATTTCTCTCAGTCAATCGTTGTTCTTTGATCCAAAAATGTAATTAAAAGATTGAGGAAGATAGGAAACATCCATATGAATTAATAGCGTGTCAATTGGATATACCTTTTGGTACTCCTTATAAAGGTCTTTTTCCTACGTAGATTAGAATATGTGTGCCTGAGATTCAATTTCAACCTACGTAAGTACGATCATATAACTTCATACCAAAAGGCATTGAACTTGTTGAATGTTAGAAATAGACGCCAAATTCACATACTGTCTCTATTGTGTAATATCCTTAACTGTCCCGCCGCCCCCTCTTATCTCGCCGAGAATTTTCAGCGTCTTTCCTATCATGGATTAGCGCTACGCTCAAACAGAGATTGTTTATTGGCCTTTCCAGTTCACCGCTCCTCTTTCTTTACGTCGTTCTTTACTGTCCATGCAGTGAGGCTCTGGAATCAGTTACAAACCAATATAAGACTTGCTCCGTCCTTGGCATGCTTTAAGAAGCGACTGAAAAACCTCTTAATTTCTAGTCAGTAAAATAACGCGTCTCTTTCCTGATTTTTCTTTTCCTTTTCTCTCCACCATCCCTTCCTTTCCTTTTCATTGATGATATCTCACTTTATATAAAAAATAATGTTCGGGTGATTGTCCGTCTTTGTGGGGTTCGTGGGCATTTGCTCACGTATATGTTTATGGATTTCATGGGGATGGACAGTCATTTGAATGATTTATGTGACCATGTAACTTGCTTCATTTACTTTTGTCTGGTTGGTTGGAAGAGATTGCCACCTGGCAATAAGCCTGCCAGATTGTATTTGCAATCAAAGCGTTAAATAAAATAAAAATAGAATACACCAAGTTTACGAGAGCTGAAAACCATGTCAAAATAGTTTATTTCAGAGTGCCATTGACTATTCGCATTGCACCATTGAGCCGAGTATCAAATTTGTGTAAGCGCTTCTTATCCAAGCGAAAGTACAATATTCTGCTAGGGAATTAACTAAGACCATTGATATCGTGCGTAGAATGGGCATACTTCATCCCCAATTAGTCATGATACTCGTACAATGACAATTATTATATTTTTAAACGAATATTAAACAAAGTCAAATTTTATTTGAAAATAGTTAAACATTAAAGAACTCAATGTTTGATAAAACAGATTACTCGTACAATATACATAAACCTCCACAATGTTAATGCCTTAACTATAAATAGTATAAATATTTAAGTTAAACTTACTTTTGCCATATCGATGAATTTTATTTGTACATTTATGATATACAGCAAAACCACTTGAGGCAGCACTATTTAACACGAACAAAGACTGAGAGATAATCTGAAAGCCTCGAAACACATAACATATAGTATTTTCACTTGGGCACCAAAATAGCTCTTGGACGTACTTAGTTCACTAAACAGCGCGATATAAATGTAAGTATTGTAGAAGTTTTCTCTTGAAAACTCACAATTATGAAGTTTAGTATCTGAAAAAATGAAAAATAGAAGTCATAAAACAGATTAAACTGTCACTTTTTGAGACAAGTAACATTAAAATAAGGGAGTACTTTTAGTTACTTCTTACGCTAAACGGCGTGATATTGATCTAAGTGACCAATTTTAAATATGTTTTTTAAACGAGCTGACCACTTGAAAGCGAAAGTTGTTCAATATTCAGAAGTAGGTTATATATTGACTGAATTTAACGGTGAAGGGTCTACAGGATTTCTACCTACGACTCAATTTTACGGTGAAGGGTCTACAGGATTTCCCCCCACCAACGAGGATAAATTTTTAAATTGTCTATCCTTATCTATTTTTTTTAAATATATTTGTTTTATTATCACGTGAGTGACAGTTTGGGTGTATACTAACGCTGTACGGTATTGAAAATATTTTAAAAGGCAACGAAAACTTTAGATGTTTCTAAGGAATTCTGAAGATTATCTCACTATATAAATTATTATACCACATTTTAGTATTGTCTAACCATTAAGTCAGTGTTTTCCTTTTTTTTTTCATTTGATTTCCTTTAGAGAAAGTCGACATAAAAAGAAACAAGATTTGCTGAGCGTTAACACTCAACAAAGCACAGGTACCTAAAAAACATGCTTAAAATAAAAGTAATTTATAATTTACTACAAATGCCTGAATTTTTTTAAATTTCAAATATCTCGTGGATCTTTGGGAATAAATATCTAGGATACGAATGCCTGTGCTTCAACTAACAACACTTATAATTAGTTTTCGATAACAATTGAATTTGCCTTCCTTTTAAAATATTTATTTATTGTTATGGCTGTAAAGAAGTCATAATTGTTTAAGGTACTAACTTTCCTTATCCAACTAATTCATTTATATAAATATTTATTTATTGTTAATAAAAATATTTATTTATTGTTATGGCTGTTATTTAAAATATTTATTTATTGTTATGGCTATAAAGAAGTCACAATGGTTTACGGTACTAACTTTCCTTATGCAACTAATTCCTTATGCAACTAATTCCTTATGCAACTAATCCGTTTCCTTTTAATTCTTTTGACTTACAATTCAACAAAATCTAATTTAAAGATTAAACTTGTTTAAAAGAAAGTGAGTAATTTTAAATACCATCGGCATTGTTTTGTAAAATACTTTAACGGTGAAACGCACGAAGTGTTTATCGCGTATAGCCTTTCCATGATTTTTAACAACTAAGTATTAAGATTTAAAAAAAAATCCAGACTTGGGCCCCATTATTTTGCATTTTTGTTCATCTTTTCTTATCATGATGCATCTTTACACTACAAATTTCCTTAAAAGATAAGCTTTCAATGTCTTCAGACTTTCTCATTACTCTTCTTTACTAATATTTCTATTAACGCAGTATATGAGTATATTTTTGTCATAATTTTTTACTCTCTCTTCCTTTAATATGATTCTCTGAATTCTCAGGTATCAACAATTTATCTTTTTATTTATGTGCCCATGCCAATAACCGACCTCCGAGGCCTGGTGGTAAGACGATTCTCTGCCGATCCGGAGGTTGCGGGTTCGATGCCCGCTGGAACCCAGATTTAAAAAAATTGGGATACTTGTCTTGTTTTCACTTAAGGCCCATTAAAACAACTTTTTTGGTTGACTGGAAGAGATTGCCATTTGGAAATAAGCTCGCCAGGTTAAAAAAATATTACATGATCCGTTAATTTCCTTTTCCCAAGTAAACATGTGAATCGTCTTGTAAATAGAAATCTTATAACTTTTAAGTAATAAGGAAGATCATTATGGTATATCCCACAAGTGTTAACTTTGTGACATAAGTTAATGTGGTTTTATAACGGATTGTAATTATAATAAAAAGGACAATTGAATGAGCGTCACAGCAATTTTATCTTCATTTACTTAAGACTCAAAAATCAATCATTCGATCATCATCATCACTCCATCAGGAACATAGAAAGGCATAAAAAAAATTGTAATCTATTTATTTTCATTGTGTTTTTTTATCTTCTTGTTCTACGTGTTCAAGGGTGTGGGCTGAAAAACATCTGGTGTCCCCGTGGCTGGGCTCGCCTTATATTGGTAGGGTGTATCTTGGCCGGGGGGATATTATTAGAGGAGCCCAGACCTTTTGATAGCTTCTGTTTCTTGATGTATTATCTTTTTAATGTGTTCTTGAAATGTATCTAAATGTATTATTTACATACTATGTTGCTATCAATAAACCTGTATTTATTTATGTATTTATATAGATTGATCAACGGTCTGGTACTCCACGTTTTCTGATGTCAAGCCATGTATCGACCATAGCAGATATCCACTTAAAATTATAAGTCAATAAATAGTGAAGAGAAAATCTTCAAAAATATTACTTTAAGTGACAATTTTCGTCAACTTTCATTGCGCATTTTTATCAGAGGAAGTATTGATTTTTTCTCCGTTATTTATTATTATATGCAAATTATCTTATAGTTATACATAAATGAAAATTTTTCGGACTGCACACAAAATGTTTGTATCATTACAGTTTTTAGTCAAAAACCACTTTTTTAAACTCAAGAATTTAGAAGGAATTAAAAGATTTTGTCAAAAGTTACGCTAAATGTTTTTTTATTAATATAAAATATTATGAACATATTCTTTTTTTTTATTTATTTTACACACGACAAGAAATATACATAATTTACGAAATAACAACAGGTTATTTAATTCGGACATACAATTTAAATGGATCTGAGCTTGTTGCCTTTCATTTGTCGTGTCCCCAGTAAACTAGCTTTTTGCCTATATCTATCTCACTGAGAATATTTATTCGGTATATATCATTGTTTTAACATTAAATTAATTTAAAACATATTAAAATTAAATTATGATTAAAAAAGAAGAGTTATAGTCTGTTTATACTAAGGACTTATTTCAAATAAATATAATAGTGTTTTATATAGTGGATCTCATTTTATATTGAAAACAATATAGTATAATACAGTCTATTTTTTTCTAAATTTGCCCTTCTGTGTTCGAGTACCATATTTCAGTGGTAAATTAGATAGTTGTTATTACATCAAATCTACAAACGAAATCTCAATTAAAATATTATTCCTAGCGGGTAACATTTTGCAATTACATAATTCAAAATAAAGACAAATAGAAATTACAGTAAAAATCACATATTTTTCTTTTTATGTCGTAAAATCACGGTCATAGTGGAATGGAAGAATACCTATTTTTTATTTATATTACTTTAATTATTCTACTTAGAACAATTCCCTAGTATAACATTACTAACCAGCAAAATACGCAGTGGATTCGAATTATGTAGCCGTAACATTAACTTTATCCGAAGCAATAATCGCATTGGCTTCAAAAGTATTAAACTGTAATCTATGAGATTTGTTTTGTTCCATAACCAATGCAATTGAGACTGGAGTCAAAAGACAATTATGTTTCTAGAATTGGAGTTTTGGTGAAATATGTACCCAAGATGTATTTTTTATGCAAATCCAGCCTAGAATGAGAAGGAGGTATTAATATTTAAAAATAAACCATGTAAAATCGGAATATGTGTTATAATAAAATAACAAAAATTATCGTAATAAACGGTCTTTCAAATTGAGAGGCTTTTTTTATTATTGAATAAAACACACAATATGTTTTGATATGTAAAAACTTTTTATTGGTTATTGAAGTGTAATGTATGACATTTAAACACAAAAAACAATATCCACTAAATGTCCACATCTTCCAGCTCTACATATGTCTACTCATCTCAAAATTTTTGATGACATTTTGGTATAATTGCGGTTTTAACTCACCAATAACGCTAATAATTTCGTCCTTCAGCTCAGGAATTGATTGGGGGTCATTCTTATAGACCTGGCTTTTCACGTAATTCCATAGAACATAGTCCAACGGTGTCAGATCACATGATCTTGGTGGCCAAGTAACATCACCGTTTCCGGATATTATAATATTAGATGTTAACATGAGTTATGTCCGTTTTTTTCCAAATTTTAAATTGAGCACCAAAAGTAAAACAAAATGGTAAAGGTTATACGTTATTCGAAAGAAAATTTTCTGCTCTACAAGATATTGTGTTTGCTTTTACGTTACATATATTATTTTATTTGATTACAAGCCTTCAAAATGGAATGTCACGTAGACGAAAGTGAACATTTTCGACACCTCCTTTTGTTTGGAAAATGCCAGTGTCATTCGAAGAGAGTAAAACAGCGCTGGGCTCAAACTGGCGACCTTTCGCACGGAAGTCCGATACGTTACCGCGCAGCCATGCATCTCATTAAATATGTAATTGTTTTTAAAATGTTCAATAAATAACATAAAACAACATATAACAAAAATAAGAAACCCCGATTTTGTTGGATAATAATAATTGGATGCTTTTAAATAGAAAAGTAAATAATTGTATTTTGTCATAAAACTATTAAATTTCAAACATTAAAAAAAAATTCAAGAAAGTTTTCATGTAAAAATTATTACTCGGATTAATACAAATGTGTTGTTTTCTTTTTACCAAGTAAATTTCAAATTATTGCATATCAAACTTGATAGATACGTATTTTATTAAAGATATATACGTATAAAAATACAATATTGTATTATTTTATTATTTATTCTAGATATATAAAAATAAGACATATTTAATACTTGTCCCTATATTCGTACAAGGGGAATTCCCTATACTCATATTCTTCTTATATAATATCCGGTTGAAGATGATAACTTTACTGTGAAATGATGTAAGGTTTTGTGTAGCGGACAAAATAAATAAAAAAATATATTTTTGTTTTCAAATATTTTTTGACAAAGGTTAACATGTTATTTTTTTCTGTAATAATAAAATAAAAATCCTATGAGAAAGTGTCCCAGTGCAGATTTTTACCATGAACCATTTTGAACAATATTTTAGTTGAAATATTCACCTTTTGGCTATTTCTACGAAAACTTGAACAGAATCCAACGGGAGTCACAATGAAAAACGATATGATTTAACCCAAACAAGTTACTTTAACGAAAAGTTTCGATCGACGTTTGCATCCGAAACCTGTGAAAAAGAAAACAGTATCGATGTACCATCCATTACTCGGTTTCTTATCAAAATTATGATTAGAAGGTAGAAAATACTAAGTCCAGAATGTTATTATCTCATCTACTTTAACTAAGTCCCGAATGTTATTATCTCATCTACTTTAACCGCCACGCCATCTTCCTGTCTTCGAGGTGTCTTTAAAAATCTTACTCTTGTCATGACAAGATAAACATGTCAATATTTCGTCTAATAGATGGGGCTAACCTTGATGAACCTATAATATATAAATAGTGCGCCAGCATCCCAATGTATCTATACGTATAAGAGTATCTATTTGGTATGTATAAGAGTATCTATATGTATAAGAGTATCTATTATATATGTATAAGAGTATCTATACTTATAAGAGTATCTATACGTATAAGAGCATCTATATGTATTAGAGTATCTATCCGTATAAGAGTATCTATATGTATAAGAGTATCTATTATATATGTATAAGAGTATCTATACTTATAAGAGTATATATATGTATAAGAGTATCTATCCGTTAAGAGTATCTATACGTATAAGAGTATCTATACGTATAAGAGTATCTATATGTATAAGAGTATCTGTATGTATTAGAATATCTATATGTGTAAGAGTATCTGTATGTATAAGAGCATCTATATGTATAAGAGTATCCATATGTAAAAGAGTATCCATGTGTATCTATATGTATAAGAGTACCTATATGTTTATATGTATAAGAGTATCTATACTCATATGTATAAGAGTATCTATGTATATGTATAAGAGTATCTATACGTTTAAGAGTATCTATATGTATCAGAGTATCTTTATGCATAAGAGTATGAAATACTATTTGATTCCTGTAAAGTGTTAATTAAATTCGCTAGTGGCTCCGATATTTTTCAAACTGTTTGAAGTGACCGAAGATCTTTGTTCAAAAAATAGATTCTCAAACCTTGCAATCAAAATAGATACAGCTTCCCTCTTCTTTGGTTCCACAATGAGTTTTGAGAGATATTTGGTCTTCATTGCAAGTGCTTAGCTTCACAAACGTAAGATTTCGTAAATTGAGTCAAGAAAAATATTTAGTTTTCATTGCAAGTGCCCAGCTTCACAAAGTTAAGACGTCTTAAATTGAGTCAAGGGAGATATTTAGTTATCATTGCAAGTGCCCA
This sequence comes from Odontocerum albicorne, assembly GCA_949825065.1. Classification (NCBI taxonomy): domain Eukaryota; kingdom Metazoa; phylum Arthropoda; class Insecta; order Trichoptera; family Odontoceridae; genus Odontocerum; species Odontocerum albicorne. Next base: position 29,658,007 of record OX463849.1, on the reverse strand, counting down.
GCTTCACAAAGTTAAGACGTCTTAAATTGAGTCAAGGGAGATATTTAGTTATCATTGCAAGTGCCCAGCTTCACAAAGTTAAGACGTCTTAAATTGAGTCAAGGGAGATATTTAGTTATCATTGCAAGTGCCCAGCTTCACAAAGTTAAGACGTCTTAAACTGAGTCAAGGGAGATATTTAGTTATCATTGCAAGTGCCCAGCTTCACAAAGTTAAGACGTCTTAAATTGAGTCAAGGGAGATATTTAGTTATCATTGCAAGTGCCCAGCTTCACAAAGTTAAGACGTCTTAAATTGAGTCAAGGGAGATATTTAGTTATCATTGCAAGTGCCCAGCTTCACAAAGTTAAGACGTCTTAAATTGAGTCAAGGGAGATATTTAGTTATCATTGCAAGTGCCCAGCTTCACAAAGTTAAGACGTCTTAAATTGAGTCAAGGGAGATATTTAGTTATCATTGCAAGTGCCCAGCTTCACAAAGTTAAGACGTCTTAAATTGAGTCAAGGGAGATATTTAGTTATCATTGCAAGTGCCCAGCTTCACAAAGTTAAGACGTCTTAAATTGAGTCAAGGGAGATATTTAGTTATCATTGCAAGTGCCCAGCTTCACAAAGTTAAGACGTCTTAAATTGAGTCAAGGGAGATATTTAGTTATCATTGCAAGTGCCCAGCTTCACAAAGTTAAGACGTCTTAAATTGAGTCAAGGGAGATATTTAGTTATCATTGCAAGTGCCCAGCTTCACAAAGTTAAGACGTCTTAAATTGAGTCAAGGGAGATATTTAGTTATCATTGCAAGTGCCCAGCTTCACAAAGTTAAGACGTCTTAAATTGAGTCAAGGGAGATATTTAGTTATCATTGCAAGTGCCCAGCTTCACAAAGTTAAGACGTCTTAAATTGAGTCAAGGGAGATATTTAGTTATCATTGCAAGTGCCCAGCTTCACAAAGTTAAGACGTCTTAAATTGAGTCAAGGGAGATATTTAGTTATCATTGCAAGTGCCCAGCTTCACAAAGTTAAGACGTCTTAAATTGAGTCAAGGGAGATATTTAGTTTTCATTGCAAGTGGCCAGCTTCACGAAGTTAAGACGTCGTAAATTGAGCCAGGATTCGCAGAGCTTTAGCATTCAAAAAAGAATATTTACCCTTCACTTATATCCGAAACCCAACCAGTTTAATACCATTAAATTTAACTTTTAGAGCACTAAAATAAACTTGAACTTTTTTTTCAAATTTATCACTGTGTCGTAGGGTGCAAAGGCGCACACTTGGAAAACTCCTGGACTAAATTATACTCGTTTCAATTAGTTACTGATCACAGTCGGATTTGAATTTCTGATATAATGTTAATTTATTTTTGTAATTGTATTCATAACAATACAAAGTATATCGAATTGAATATTTTGTTAATATTATGTAAATTATTAAATGTTTTTCATTCGAATCGTAATGGCAAAAGCAGTTATGACAAGTGTGGCAAAGATATTGACTGACTGGTATATATTCAGAAGAACGGAGATCCGTCTGGTTAAGTCTAAACTCTAAAGTTTTCTTCATAGCACTGTATGGAGTAGAAGCATGAAACAAGCATGATAGATGCCTTCGAGATGTGGTGTCAGAGACGGATGTTGTGTAGTATCTTTCATCCAAGAATCAGAGATTACTGAAAGACTTTTGACATGTAGAAAAAACAATTGTAACGTACTTTGAGCATGTTGCCAGAAATAACGATGAAAGTCTGGGGACAGTTGAGGGAAGGCGAACAAGATAAAATGTCCTGTATGATGGACAGATCAAAGTTACGAGGATCTTTTTTAAATGCCGCATTCAACGTGACTCAAAATCAGCCTAGGGATGGAGACAAGTTACTTGAAATTTGCTACAATTTTAAATATGACAATTGAATAGTACAGAAATCTCCAGTATAAACGAAACCAACTTACACGATAGATTAATATTTCATCATTACCCATTACGTTCCATCAGGGACACAGAAGTGACATAAAACTCCTCAAGCCAGATCTATTTGTTGTACAATCCTGTCCTTTTAAATCAGGCAAAGCAGATCTGTTTAATCTCGTTTGACTCTATTTTTTTAAATATATCTGTTAATGGTTTAGACGGTTAAAATCTTCTTTGTTTAAATCACTGAGTGTGTGTGGATTTATAAAAAATAAATAAAGAATTTTCCTTAAGAATTTATCTCTCAACATGTTTTTTCGAATCGTTGAAGGTATTTTTCTATAGAGTTATAATTTATGTTACGTAGACTCTAAGGGGGAAAAAGTAATATACTTATTATTTTTTCAATGCATCAATGCGTGTTAATTTAATTCTAAATAAATGCGCCTCTCAGGGATTTTGAATCGAAGCAGTTTTTAATTGGAAGCTCAATCGATTTTCACAACGTATAAGGTGAAGCTTTGTATTTATGGTATAATGTGCTTTTACGCAAAAAAAAACTTGAAAGAATATTCTTTGGGTTGAACACCAAAACTTAGAGTACACGTAGAACAAATTGTCATTTTTAATTTAAAATTATTCAAACATGTTTCTGAGTAATATGTTTATTTACTAATATCCTAAATAGTAATACAATTTGATTAATAAAGAAGTTGAAAGTTATGTAAAAAGCTTGTTCAATTTAACGTATAAATAAGAAACGATAATTGTTTGGGAATTACAAGACTGCCTCTCGCCTTTCTGAAATAGCGTTTTGTTTTAAATCTGAGTAGTTCTCAATATTTATTTATTTAACACTTAAATGCAAATACAATCTGGCGGGCTTATTGCCAGGCGGCCATCTCTTCCAACCAACCGGACAAAAGTAAAAGAAGCTAGTTACGTGGTCGCATAAATCATTCAAATGACTATCCATCCCCACGAAATCCATAAACATATACCTGAGCACATGCCCACGGACCCCACAAAGACGAACAATCACCCGAACATTATTTTTCATATAAAGTGAGATATCATCAATCAAAAGGAAAGGAAGGGATGATGGAGAGAAAAGGAAAAGAAAAATCAGGAACGAACCACGTTATTTTACTGACTAGAAATTAAGAGTTTTTTCAGTCGCTTCTTAAAGCATGCTAAGGACGGAGCGAGTCTTATATTGGATGGTAACTGATTCCAGAGTCTCACTGAATGGACAGTAAAATACCACGTAAAAAAAAAAAAAAAGGGGAGCGGTGAACTGAAAAGGCTAATAGTAAATCTCTGTTTGAGCGTAGCGCTATTCCATGGCTGGAAAGACGTTGAAAATTTTCGGCGAGATAAGAGGGGGGTGGCGGGACAGTTAAGTATATTATATCATAGAGACAGTATGTGAATTTGGCGTCTTTTTTTAGCATTCAACCGGTTCAATGCCTTCTGGTATGAAGTTATATGATCGTACTTTCGGAGGTTGAAAATAAATCTTAGACACACATTTTGAATACTGATTGATAGGAATAACAGTAGACAGTTCCAACTCTTCTCATTTGCCCCCTTGTATCCAATAGTTATTATATCTAATTAAAACGAAGCTCTTATAAAAAAATTGGTTATATTTTATCCAAATATATAGTATATGTCATAAATAATATGAGAACAATAGTTAAAAATAGGGATTTCTGTATTCTTCGTAGATGCGATTAGCGATGATGATTGAGAAGACATTGAGGGCTCTCTGTAAAAAAACAAAAGGAAATGTAATCATTCACATTATTTGATTTCTATATCTTAAATTTGTTCCTAAAAACTGTCAAATCAGTTGTGTTTTAATGGTTTATATTATCTTTATCTTAGTGTTTTATTTCAATCAAGAAATTATAATTCACTGAAGAAACATGTCAAATATATAAAGATTTTTAATGCATATTTTTTAAATATATTATTCGACTCAGCGCTCAAATTCAATATTACTATAGCAGTACCCGAGCGAATCATGTATAACACTTTATTAAAAATGCGAAATGTACAGAAAGTATTACCCGTTCTTCTCTGACCGCCATTTCGACATCTTCGGAGTTGTTTTTAAACTCATCACTATCGTAGAGATTTTCATCTGCTAAAGGGAAAATTTCTACCACATGTTTCCACACCTTGCGGAGAAGTTCCTCCGGAGATGGAGACAAGTCCCTCTGGAAGTCGCAGGCCCACTCTGCCGCTTTCGTGAGTATCGACCACTTAAATCCCATTAATTTCCCGTTTACAATCTGTTGACAAAGAAAATGTTCAGGTTAATAAGGTGAAAAAGATAAGAAAAATATGGTTTATTAACCAACCTTGCATATTTAAAACTTACACACCGTTTTTCATTTTTACATCTTTAATATTTAAGATATGAGTTATTTATAAAATTACAAAGACCACCTTCCTTATATAATATTGTAAATGGAAAACACATTATATTCTTATTTAATGCTAGTTATTTTATGCTTATCGCTCCCAATTTTACTTAAAAATACGAAAGTCAGAGTTCAAGAATTAAAAAAAATACAATTAAAAACGATTTAAACTGAGAGATACTTTTTGTAAGAATATTTATTTTTATGAAAATTTGTAATAATATTTTTAAGTTATATGAATTTGATATTTCTAGTAAAACTAAAGAGAATTCACATTAAACGGGTTCGAATCAAAATATCAATGATAATAAATAATTCTACTTACTACTGCCATTTTGATGAAGTTACACTTGATACTTTTTGTAATAATCAAATACCGAATCAACACAAACGAATCAAACAGTAGTTAATACTTGGCACTAGGTACTCGATTAAATAAAACAGGTAGCTGGCGCACTATTTATAGGCCATAAAGTCCTTAGAGTTACCCCCACCAACTAGGCGAAATATTGAATATATCTATCTCTTTCAGTCCATCAGTTCGTTTTTTTGGAATTTACTAAGAAGGCAATAAACCCCATTCGATGTTCACAATAACATATTAACTCTAAGATACTCGTATAATACTCTCGTTATCTGGAAAAATGTAAGAAGGCTTTTTGGCTGTGAATATTGACGAAATTTTGTTTTCAAATACTTCTATTAAAAAATATATTTAATTATTCGTTGATATTTCGATTTCTACCCGTTTAACAATCTTTTTAGTTTAACTAGAAATATAAAATTCATATAACGTAAAAAAAATATCCCAGCTTGTAATTAAAAATTCATTTTCTTACAACGTGTCGCTCTTTTAAATATACTTTTTATAATATTTTATTTTCAAAATCTGGAGTTCTCAAACGAACATAATGATTGATTGTTTTTAAGATAAATTGGGAATTTAAATGAGCACTTAATCAAAATGTATTTTCTACGAGTGTGTGCAATATTATATAACCAAGATTGTCTTTACAATTTTAAATATCACTCATATCTTAACTTTTTACTAAAAACTTCTTATATTTGAAAGATATAAACAAAAGACTGTTAAATGATTGGAAGGTAAACAATTATTAAACATGCAAGGCTGGTTAATAAATAGCAATATTTTTATCTTTATCAGCTTGTTAACTTGCAAACCTTAATATTCGTCTAGCTCTTCAACACACACTATGATATTTCGTTTATATTATTATACCTTATTTGTCAACAGAAGTAACCATTTAAACCATTTAAAACACAATTATTTTGATAGTGTAGGAACTACTGTCGTCGCTGAATATTGTCGTCACACACGGTCAACGACCGACGAAACGACCTTCGGATATGTCCAAAGGTCGCATACCAAAACATTGAAATTGTTTACCCACAAATACTATTTACGATACATTCCACAGTAGAAAGAGAACGCATCGCGCTGTCTCACCGTTTTCGCCAACAAATTGTCTACCCACAATATTGTTTGCGATGTCTGCAATATTTCAATCGACCATCTCTGCACGCACAGAAGCGAGATAAAAAATATATTGCGGGCGCACTCCCGCGCCCATTCTGAAATGTATAAATACCTACTTACCGATAAATAAATAATCATTAATTATTATTCATTGATTCATTCACTCTCTCTTTCCGCATTGCTTATTGACGTATTTTATTTAAATACCAAACAACCAAAATCATCATCGCGTCCTTCAAGGACATTCGCTAAAATAGTTTTAAAGGACAAGTTTTAAAACTAAAAAATATTGAAATTATGTGAAATATGTAAATGTATATATTTCTCTTTTTTTCACAGAGAGCCTTACATATTTTCTCAATCGTCATCGCCAATCGCATGTACGAAGTTTTTATCAAAGAAAAGGGTGACGGTGAAGTTTTCATCCACGAATCAGGTGACCAAGACCAATCGTAAAAATGTAGAAAATATGAGACAATTCAGACTAAAGAGAATAGTTGTCAAGTAATTAATTACCTATTTGAAAACATTTTTTATATTTATACGTAATGTAACATGAGAACAAAAAATACTTTGTTTATTTACGTAGATTTTTATTAACGGTTTGTAAGCTTTGAATCAGGGAAGGCAACGGGAAACCACCCTGATTATCATTCCCAGGATATCACTATGGAGAGAAGGCAGACGTCTTGGCTGCGAAATATAAGAGACTGGACCGGAATGAGACGTGTGGAAGAGCTGTTCCGGATCGCGCAAGACAGAGAAGCCTTCGCCAGAGTGATTGCCAACGTCGGGGGGACCTGACAGGGCACATCAAGAAGAAGAAGCTTTGAATAATACATTTTAATTTTAAATAAATAATGTATTTTATTTCTATTACCTACCAAAATGAAGTCGTTAATATGCCGACCCTCAAATATTATTTTTAGTGATGCATATAATTCTGAAGCAATTACAGCAATAACGACCTAGAATTAAAGGGGGGCATAACTTTTGAAAAATGAATTACTATAAATCTGGATAAAAGCAATATTAAGAGTGACTGATATTCAATCTGGTTTTACTCCTTTGGACTTAAGACAAGCAATTCAACACCCCACATATTTATTAAGGGGCAGGGGGGGAAAAATATTGAAAATGAACACCAAAATTCTAAATATTGTTTGAAGGTTTTATACTATCTTTTATAATTAAGCACTTACGTACAAATACGTATAATTGAGTTATTGCTTGGGCTAAGTACTTCATTAGAAATTGAGCCAGATTTGTAAAGTTGCATCTGTTTGATTCCGTCTTTTGAATTCGTATTTTTCGTGCAGTGTGGGATGTGCGGAAGTGTTAAATAATACAAGTAAATGTTATTATACCTTATGTGTCAAAATATTGTAAACAGAAAAGTAACCGGATTTAAGATGTCGATATACTCATGAGAGCGGCAGAGAGGGCCTTTGAGTACCAGAGGCACTTGTCTCTATCTCCGGAAACACTTCTCCTCAAGGTGTAGATGCATCAATATTGTCGATATTTTGTTTTTGTCTCCATCTTTAAAATATATTTAATTATTCCAAATGTAAAAATATACAGAGAACAAAGGGTTGAAATGAAAGAAAAACTTTTAGAATTGAGTATTAGGGAAAATTACAAGATTATTTTAGGCGTGAGAATAATGCCATAACCCAATCAGTCCGTTCCTGAGTAACGGTTAATTGGTGCTTACGGAATTATTGTTTAAGACAAAATATGAATTTGCATATCTGACAAATAGTTTATTTTTTTGTTTGCGGGTAAATTCTAATCCTATATTAATAGTTCAATATCAAGACAATTTGTATACAATGACGGGCGAGAGCTTAAGTTAGATGGGATAATTGATTTTTAGTAAATGTGTTATCAATAACTATTGTATTAAAGGTGTTCATTCTGAACTTAACGAAAATTCCCAAAAAACGAATAGATCTTTAGAAAGAAATATACATATTCAATATTTAACTATTAATATAGGATTAGGATTTACCTGCAAACAAAAAAACAAACCATTTGTCATGTATGCAAATACACTTTTTGTCTTAAACAATAATTCCATAAGCACCAATTAACCGTTACTCAGTACAAAGAAAAGGCCTTTAGTTTTTCTTTCATTTAAACCTTTTGTTCTCTCTTTCTTTTTACATTTGGAATAATTAAATATATTCACCGCAAAATACCTTGTTATGTTTTTCAGATAACGCGAGTATAATAGGGTTAATATGTTATCTAGAACTACTGAAGGTGTTTATTGCCTTCTTAGTAAATTCCAAGAAAACAAACGAACAGATGGACAGAAAGAGATAGACATATTCAATATTTCACCCAATTAGTGGGGGTAACTTTAAGGACTCCTTGACCTATAAATAGTGCGCCTGCTACCTATTTTATTTAGTCGAATACCTAGTGCCAAGTATTAATTAACTATTGCTGGATTCGTTTGGAGTGTTGATTTGGTATTCTAGTGACAACACTGATATATAATATTTCATAAAGTTGTTAAGTGACCGAAGAACTCAAAGTTTGATTCGCTATTTTCATCATCTCCAGAAATATCAAGAGTAACTTCGTTAAGATGGCAAGGGTAAGTAATATTATGTATTTTCGTTGATATTTTTATTCTCATCCGTTTAACAATCTTTTTAATTTTACTAGAAATATAAAATTCATATAACATAAAAAAATTGTCCCAGCTTTGTATTAAAAATTAATTTTCTTCCAACGTGTCACTCTTTTAAACACATTTTTTTTAAATATATTTTTTTTAATTCTGGAACGAACATAATGATTACTTATTTTTATATAAATTTTGTATTAAAACGACTACTTAATGAAAATGTGTTTTCTACGAGTATATGCAATATTATTCGGGTATAACTAAGATCTCCTCCATAATTTAAAAAATTACTCATATCTTAACATTTTACTAAAAGCTTTCAAATTTTCAAGATATAAATAATGGAACACTGTTAAATGATTGAAAGTTAAATAATTATTACACATGCAAGGCTGGTTAATAAATAGCAACATTTTCATATTTATCAGCTTGTTAACTTGCAAACCTTAATATTCGTTTAGTTCTTCAACACACACTATAATAATTCGTTAATTTTCTAATACCTTATTTGTCAACAGATCGTTAATGGAAAGGTAACCGGATTTAAGATGTCGATACTCATGAGAGCGGCAGAGAGGGCCTGCGACTTCCAGAGGCACTTGTCTTTTTCTCCGGAGGCACTTCTCTGCAAAGTGTGGATGCGTCTGGTGGAAAATTTCCCTTTTGCCGATGACGATCTGGACGAAAGTGAAGACTCGAAATACAACTCCGAAGATATGGAGATGGCGATCAGAGAAGAAGAGGTAATACTTTATATACATTTCACCTTTTTCAAACAAGAAAAACACTCCATAACGGAATTTTGCTTCATTCTTTAAGTATCATTTTCATTGCATAATATACCATCTTGCAAAAAGGTGTATGGGTATCGGACGAATTATCAAATTCCTTAGCTTACTAAGCCTAAGACAATAACTAAAGGTTACTTGATGGCCGATTGAATTATGTACGTAATACTTCCGTCAGTCGAATTATGTATTTAAACCAATGTACATTTAAAACCTTAACACATTTGACATGTTGCCAGTCAACATTGAGGAATTATAATTTTTTTAATAAAATAAAACACCGAGATGGTTCAAACCATTTAAAACACAATTATTTTGATACTTTTAAGGGACAAGTTTCAAAACATTCGGATATTAAAAGTATATGAAATATGTAAATTATTATATTTCTCTTTTTTTTCACAGAGGGCCATACACATTCTGTCAATCGTCATCGCCAATCGCATATATGAAGAATTTATCAAGGAAAAAGGTTATGGTAAACTTTTCATCCACGAATCAGGTGACCAAGAGGCATCGTAAAAATGTAGAAAATATGAGACAACTCAGACTAAAGACAATGGTTGTCAAGTAATTAATTACCTATTTGAAAACATGTTTTATATTTATACGTAATGTAACATGAGGACAAAAAAAATACTTTGTTTATTTACGAAGATTTTTATTCACGGTGTGTACGCTTTATTTTTCTTGAATAATACATTTTGATTTTAAATAAGTAATGTATTTTATTTCTATTACCTACCAAAATGAAGTCGTTAATATGCCTACCCTAAAAGAATAAATTTTAGTTAAGCATATAATTCCGAAGCAATTGCAGCAATACTGGCCTAGAATTAAAGAAGGAGATAAATATTTAAAAATAAATAAAGTTAATGCTGGATAACAGCAATACTAAATTATTTAAATAAAATCATTGGACAGCAAATAACTGGCTGGTATTAAATCTGGTCCTACTCTTTTGTACTTAAGACAAGATAAATACGCTGTTTGCAAAGCAATTAATCGCCCTACACATATGTTTAGGGGCATAAGGGTGCCATTAAACATCTACATCTTGATAGGTCCATTTTTTGGTACTCCATGTCATCCTTTTAACCACCACCTACCCATTCTTACATTCTAGTTTTGATTTATCAATAATAGTGGATTTCTTGGTATTGATTCGCACCCGTTTAATGTTCTTTAGTTTTACTGGAAATATCAAATTCATATAACTGAAAGCTCTTCGGTTATTGTTATTATAAAACCTGTAACCGACATTTTTTTTTATTTTTAGTAATGTAATTTTTTTGTGAATTTTTTCATATGGCACATAAATATTTTTATCTCCCGTTGAATTTTTAATGCCTATTCAACATTGGAATCGATATAATATTTACAACCATTTTTTCCAATTTTCTGGCTGATTGAATTAATTCGCTTACATTCATAGCAGTTAAAATTTGATAATAATAATTATAATAGTTTCGTTGATTTGTTTCCATTTCGACACCATGGACTAGTGTTTAAACTATATATTATATTAATTAGGACTATTTTATTCAATTATCTGTTGAGATATTAGAAAAAAACTCCCTTTAAAAATAAATCCATTTTGGAAAACCGTATGAAACACCCGCTTAAATCGACAAACGGGTGTATACAAATATAAAATAAATGGAAGTATTTAACAATATTGAGAATCCCTGAAAAAAATTAGAAAAGTCTTATGAAATTGCCCGAAACGAGTATCCTCTCTTTAATGCTTAGCAAATCCTGGCTTCATTTCTAATGCAGTACTTACCCCTCTAGAGCTGGATCTTCCAACTTACATGCAATGAAAACCACACATCACTCAAAACTCAAGCTGGAACAGGAAATGGAGGTGGCAGTGTCTAATTAGACAACAACATTTGAGAAATTGTATCGTGAATGAAAAGCTGACACAATATCTAATTACTATTTTTTCGGGCGTAACAAAAATAATATTTATGAAAAGCGTCAAAAGAAATATATGAAAAATATTGACTTAACAGTTACTTGGAATAAAAAAATCACATAATCATCTTAATAAGAAATGTATTTAAAATAATAACTCAGTAAGACGTATTTGTATGTAAGTGGTAAATAATACAAGTTAGTGTAAACCTTTATACAAGCTTTTGAATTTTGGCGGGCCTTTTAAATATTTATCACCCCTTATCACACGACGCTACACTTCCTTATTTATCTGAGCTTCAGACCGACACCGACGTTCAATTAAAAGCTCTTGTGCATTAACAGAGGAAGAGTTAATAAAAATAATTTGAAGACTAATCTCCATTTAGAGAGCTAATACTTACTCAAAAGCCTTCGATGTCGGGATTGAAATCCACTACTATATTATTGATAAATCAAAACTAGAATGGAAGAATTGGAAGGGGGAGTACCAAAAAATGGACCTATTTTTATTTCGAATTCTGGCGGGCCTTTTAAATATTTATCACCCCTTATCACACGACGCTACACTTCCTTATTTATCTGAGCTTCAGACCGACACCGACGTTCAATTAAAAGCTCTTGTGCATTAACAGAGGAAGAGTTAATAAAAATAATTTGAAGACTAATCTCCATTTAGAGAGCTAATACTTACTCAAAAGCCTTCGATGTCGGGATTGAAATCCACTACTATATTATTGATAAATCAAAACTAGAATGGAAGAATTGGAAGGGGGAGTACCAAAAAATGGACCTATCAAGATGTAGATGTTTAATGGCACCCTTATGCCCCTAAACATATGTATAGGGTGATTAATTGCTTTGCAAACAGCGTATTTATCTTGTCTTAAGTACAAAAGAGTAGGACCAGATTTAATACCAGCCAGTTATTTGCTGTCCAATGATTTTATTTATTTAATTTAGTATTGGTTTTATCCAGCATTAACTTTATTTACTTTTAAATATTTATTTTCTTCTTGACTTGTAGGCCAGTATTGCTGCAATTGCTTCGGAATCATATGCTTAACTGAAATTCATTCTTTTAGGGTAGGCATATTAACGACTTCATTTTGGTAGGTAATAGAAATAAAATACATTACTTATTTAAAATTAAAATGTATTATTCAAGAAAAATAAAGCGTACACACCGTAAATAAAAATCTTCGTAAATAAACAAAGTATTTTTTTTGTTCTCATGTTACATTACGTATAAATATAAAACATGTTTTCAAATAGGTAATTAATTACTTGTAATTAATTAATTAACCATTGTCTTTAGTCTGAATTGTCTCATATTTTCTACATTTTTACGATGTCTCTTGGTCACCTGATTCGTGGATGAAAAGTTTACCATAACCTTTTTCCTTGATAAATTCTTCATATATGCGATTGGCGATGACGATTGACAGAATGTGTATGGCCCTCTGTGAAAAAAAAAGAGAAATATAATAATTTACATATTTCATATACTTTTAATATCCGAATGTTTTGAAACTTGTCCCTTAAAAGTATCAAAATAATTGTGTTTTAAATGGTTTGAACCATCTCGGTGTTTTATTTTATTAAAAAAATTATAATTCCTCAATGTTATATACTTGTACTTACAACTAAAAGTGTGTTATCGTATCACGAAGCTAAACAATTAGCTTTAACACAAATTATTCTCCCTTTGGCATCAAAAGCGTTAAACTTTAATCTATGAGTTATTTTATTCCATAACTATTAGAATAAATAAAATTTTACATGAACTATATTTAAATTTTAGCAACCTCAAACAAATAAAATTAAATCCTCACAAAACCCAATGGAATAAAAAAAAACAAAGGATTATAATATAACTTTCTAAATACACACAAACTAAAAAAACAAATACTCTGGGGTATGCATATGGCATTTTTCTCATAAACAATATTAAAAAGTATCACTTATCTTTTCCTCAAAACAAAAAAAAAAGGAATAAGTAGATACTTTCCCCATGATTAAACTTACGATTAATACGTGTTTTTATCTATATAATCCTATTATTACCACCATAGTGGTGTACTGATGCGATATGGGGCTAAACATATTTTATAGACTGCAAAAAGTAGAGACATTTCTAACAAATTCTAAAGATACTTCAATTATATTACTTATTATAATACCCCTTTTGTATTATATGACGGTGAAGTCAGTGTTTAACTAAGTGTTTTGTTTCACGGCACCTTTAGAGTAAGTCGTTGTAAATGGAACCAGGATTCCCTGAGCTTACACTTGGAAAAAAAATAAAACACTGACTTATCAATTAGTCCGAACAAAACTATCACATGATATACTTTAAAAAATTATATAGAGCAAAAACTCAGCAAAATATACGGAAATGTTAAATAATACAAGTAAGTAAACATGTACTCCTACATAATCTTAGGAATTTTGAGAGGACCTTTTAACATTTTTAACTTGTTACGGCAAAACTCAACCGGTCATGAAACCTTTCTTTTTTTATGAACTTCACATCGACACTTTCGTTCAATTTAAGGAATTCATCTTGTAATATAGGTAGAGTTTATATAGTACTAATAATTATATAAAGAAAATTTATATAGCGCCGTTTAGACAGCACTCAATGGCGCTCTGATTCGGGACTGGAACCCACTTTTATTGACAGATCCAAAATATTTTAAAAAATATACAAACTTGAGTGTAAGGATAGGAAGGTGGTGGCTTAAAAGAATATGTGGATACAAGAGTATGAACCAATCTAGATGTTTTATGGCATCTTTATGTCCCTAAACAAATGTGTAGGGGGGTTAATTGCTTCGGAAATAATGTATTTTGTTTTATCAAACACTGTCCCCTGATGATGATGTGAAAGCCTCGAAACTGGTAGGGTTAAACAAATAACAATGTATTTAAACCTCCACAACGTTAATGCATTAACTATAAACCATATAATATAATGTATTCTCCTTGTCTTAAGTCCAAAAGAGTTAATCAGATTGAATAGCAGTCACTCTTTTATTGTCCATTGAGTTTTTTGTTTCATTTTATATAGCTTTTATCCAGATTAAGCATTATTTTTTTTTTGTTATGTCCCCCATTTATTCTGTAATTTGTATTGCTTGAGAAGTATATGGTTCCACGGTGACTCCATTTTAATTTAATAGATTTAGAGAATTTTTTGTATAATTCCATTTTTTTATATCACTGGGCATGTGATTGAAATGAAATATGTAATTTATTTGAAAACAAAATGATTTATTCAAGAAAATTGAAGTCAACAAACCATGAATACAAATCTTAAATGTAAATAAAAAAACCGACGTTTTCTTATTCTTATGTTAACAATATATAAAAAAGGGTATGAGGTATAAAAAAAAGATTAACAATAGATTATTACTTAAAATATTTACAACAGGTTATTACTTCAGAACAAATGACTTTTTGATTTCTATAATTTCACCGTTCCACTCGGTCACTCGAATCTTGGATAAGACGTTCACCATAAACACTTTCCTTGATAAATTCTTCGTAGATGCGATTAGCGATGATGATTGAGAAGACATTGAGGGCTCTCTGTAAAAAACAAAAGGAAATGTAATCATTCACATTATTTGATTTCTATATCTTAAATTTGTTCCTAAAAACTGTCAAATCAGTTGTGTTTTAATGGTTTATATTATCTTTATCTTAGTGTTTTATTTCAATCAAGAAATTATAATTCACTGAAGAAACATGTCAAATATATAAAGATTTTTAATGCATATTTTTTAAATATATTATTCGACTCAGCGCTCAAATTCAATATTACTATAGCAGTACCCGAGCGAATCATGTATAACACTTTATTAAAAATGCGAAATGTACAGAAAGTATTACCCGTTCTTCTCTGACCGCCATCTCGACATCTTCGGAGTTGTTTTTAAACTCATCACTATCGTAGAGATTTTCATCTGCTAAAGGGAAAATTTCTACCACATGTTTCCACACCTTGCGGAGAAGTTCCTCCGGAGATGGAGACAAGTCCCTCTGGAAGTCGCAGGCCCACTCTGCCGCTTTCGTGAGTATCGACCACTTAAATCCCATTAATTTCCCGTTTACAATCTGTTGACAAAGAAAATGTTCAGGTTAATAAGGTGAAAAAGATAAGAAAAATATGGTTTATTAACCAACCTTGCATATTTAAAACTTACACACCGTTTTTCATTTTTACATCTTTAATATTTAAGATATGAGTTATTTATAAAATTACAAAGACCACCTTCCTTATATAATATTGTAAATGGAAAACACATTATATTCTTATTTAATGCTAGTTATTTTATGCTTATCGCTCCCAATTTTACTTAAAAATACGAAAGTCAGAGTTCAAGAATTAAAAAAAATACAATTAAAAACGATTTAAACTGAGAGATACTTTTTGTAAGAATATTTATTTTTATGAAAATTTGTAATAATATTTTTAAGTTATATGAATTTGATATTTCTAGTAAAACTAAAGAGAATTCACATTAAACGGGTTCGAATCAAAATATCAATGATAATAAATAATTCTACTTACTACTGCCATTTTGATGAAGTTACACTTGATACTTTTTGTAATAATCAAATACCGAATCAACACAAACGAATCAAACAGTAGTTAATACTTGGCACTAGGTACTCGATTAAATAAAACAGGTAGCTGGTGCACTATTTATAGGCCATAAAGTCCTTAGAGTTACCCCCACCAACTAGGCGAAATATTGAATATATCTATCTCTTTCAGTCCATCAGTTCGTTTTTTTGGAATTTACTAAGAAGGCAATAAACCCCATTCGATGTTCACAATAACATATTAACTCTAAGATACTCGTATAATACTCTCGTTATCTGGAAAAATGTAAGAAGGTTTTTTGGCTGTGAATATTGACGAAATTTTGTTTTCAAATACTTCTATTAAAAAATATATTTAATTATTCGTTGATATTTCGATTTCTACCCGTTTAACAATCTTTTTAGTTTAACTAGAAATATAAAATTCATATAACGTAAAAAAAATATCCCAGCTTGTAATTAAAAATTCATTTTCTTACAACGTGTCGCTCTTTTAAATATACTTTTTATAATATTTTATTTTCAAAATCTGGAGTTCTCAAACGAACACAATGATTGATTGTTTTTAAGATAAATTGGGAATTTAAATGAGCACTTAATCAAAATGTATTTTCTACGAGTGTGTGCAATATTATATAACCAAGATTGTCTTTACAATTTTAAATATCACTCATATCTTAACTTTTTACTAAAAACTTCTTATATTTGAAAGATATAAACAAAAGACTGTTAAATGATTGGAAGGTAAACAATTATTAAACATGCAAGGCTGGTTAATAAATAGCAATATTTTTATCTTTATCAGCTTGTTAACTTGCAAACCTTAATATTCGTCTAGCTCTTCAACACACACTATGATATTTCGTTTATATTATTATACCTTATTTGTCAACAGAAGTAACCATTTAAACCATTTAAAACACAATTATTTTGATAGTGTAGGAACTACTGTCGTCGCTGAATATTGTCGTCACACACGGTCAACGACCGACGAAACGACCTTCGGATATGTCCAAAGGTCGCATACCAAAACATTGAAATTGTTTACCCACAAATACTATTTACGATACATTCCACAGTAGAAAGAGAACGCATCGCGCTGTCTCACCGTTTTCGCCAACAAATTGTCTACCCACAATATTGTTTGCGATGTCTGCAATATTTCAATCGACCATCTCTGCACGCACAGAAGCGAGATAAAAAATATATTGCGGGCGCACTCCCGCGCCCATTCTGAAATGTATAAATACCTACTTACCGATAAATAAATAATCATTAATTATTATTCATTGATTCATTCACTCTCTCTTTCCGCATTGCTTATTGACGTATTTTATTTAAATACCAAACAACCAAAATCATCATCGCGTCCTTCAAGGACATTCGCTAAAATAGTTTTAAAGGACAAGTTTTAAAACTAAAAAATATTGAAATTATGTGAAATATGTAAATGTATATATTTCTCTTTTTTTCACAGAGAGCCTTACATATTTTCTCAATCGTCATCGCCAATCGCATGTACGAAGTTTTTATCAAAGAAAAGGGTGACGGTGAAGTTTTCATCCACGAATCAGGTGACCAAGACCAATCGTAAAAATGTAGAAAATATGAGACAATTCAGACTAAAGAGAATAGTTGTCAAGTAATTAATTACCTATTTGAAAACATTTTTTATATTTATACGTAATGTAACATGAGAACAAAAAATACTTTGTTTATTTACGTAGATTTTTATTAACGGTTTGTAAGCTTTGAATCAGGGAAGGCAACGGGAAACCACCCTGATTATCATTCCCAGGATATCACTATGGAGAGAAGGCAGACGTCTTGGCTGCGAAATATAAGAGACTGGACCGGAATGAGACGTGTGGAAGAGCTGTTCCGGATCGCGCAAGACAGAGAAGCCTTCGCCAGAGTGATTGCCAACGTCGGGGGGACCTGACAGGGCACATCAAGAAGAAGAAGCTTTGAATAATACATTTTAATTTTAAATAAATAATGTATTTTATTTCTATTACCTACCAAAATGAAGTCGTTAATATGCCGACCCTCAAATATTATTTTTAGTGATGCATATAATTCTGAAGCAATTACAGCAATAACGACCTAGAATTAAAGGGGGGCATAACTTTTGAAAAATGAATTACTATAAATCTGGATAAAAGCAATATTAAGAGTGACTGATATTCAATCTGGTTTTACTCCTTTGGACTTAAGACAAGCAATTCAACACCCCACATATTTATTAAGGGGCAGGGGGGGAAAAATATTGAAAATGAACACCAAAATTCTAAATATTGTTTGAAGGTTTTATACTATCTTTTATAATTAAGCACTTACGTACAAATACGTATAATTGAGTTATTGCTTGGGCTAAGTACTTCATTAGAAATTGAGCCAGATTTGTAAAGTTGCATCTGTTTGATTCCGTCTTTTGAATTCGTATTTTTCGTGCAGTGTGGGATGTGCGGAAGTGTTAAATAATACAAGTAAATGTTATTATACCTTATGTGTCAAAATATTGTAAACAGAAAAGTAACCGGATTTAAGATGTCGATATACTCATGAGAGCGGCAGAGAGGGCCTTTGAGTACCAGAGGCACTTGTCTCTATCTCCGGAAACACTTCTCCTCAAGGTGTAGATGCATCAATATTGTCGATATTTTGTTTTTGTCTCCATCTTTAAAATATATTTAATTATTCCAAATGTAAAAATATACAGAGAACAAAGGGTTGAAATGAAAGAAAAACTTTTAGAATTGAGTATTAGGGAAAATTACAAGATTATTTTAGGCGTGAGAATAATGCCATAACCCAATCAGTCCGTTCCTGAGTAACGGTTAATTGGTGCTTACGGAATTATTGTTTAAGACAAAATATGAATTTGCATATCTGACAAATAGTTTATTTTTTTGTTTGCGGGTAAATTCTAATCCTATATTAATAGTTCAATATCAAGACAATTTGTATACAATGACGGGCGAGAGCTTAAGTTAGATGGGATAATTGATTTTTAGTAAATGTGTTATCAATAACTATTGTATTAAAGGTGTTCATTCTGAACTTAACGAAAATTCCCAAAAAACGAATAGATCTTTAGAAAGAAATATACATATTCAATATTTAACTATTAATATAGGATTAGGATTTACCTGCAAACAAAAAAACAAACCATTTGTCATGTATGCAAATACACTTTTTGTCTTAAACAATAATTCCATAAGCACCAATTAACCGTTACTCAGTACAAAGAAAAGGCCTTTAGTTTTTCTTTCATTTAAACCTTTTGTTCTCTCTTTCTTTTTACATTTGGAATAATTAAATATATTCACCGCAAAATACCTTGTTATGTTTTTCAGATAACGCGAGTATAATAGGGTTAATATGTTATCTAGAACTACTGAAGGTGTTTATTGCCTTCTTAGTAAATTCCAAGAAAACAAACGAACAGATGGACAGAAAGAGATAGACATATTCAATATTTCACCCAATTAGTGGGGGTAACTTTAAGGACTCCTTGACCTATAAATAGTGCGCCTGCTACCTATTTTATTTAGTCGAATACCTAGTGCCAAGTATTAATTAACTATTGCTGGATTCGTTTGGAGTGTTGATTTGGTATTCTAGTGACAACACTGATATATAATATTTCATAAAGTTGTTAAGTGACCGAAGAACTCAAAGTTTGATTCGCTATTTTCATCATCTCCAGAAATATCAAGAGTAACTTCGTTAAGATGGCAAGGGTAAGTAATATTATGTATTTTCGTTGATATTTTTATTCTCATCCGTTTAACAATCTTTTTAATTTTACTAGAAATATAAAATTCATATAACATAAAAAAATTGTCCCAGCTTTGTATTAAAAATTAATTTTCTTCCAACGTGTCACTCTTTTAAACACATTTTTTTTAAATATATTTTTTTTAATTCTGGAACGAACATAATGATTACTTATTTTTATATAAATTTTGTATTAAAACGACTACTTAATGAAAATGTGTTTTCTACGAGTATATGCAATATTATTCGGGTATAACTAAGATCTCCTCCATAATTTAAAAAATTACTCATATCTTAACATTTTACTAAAAGCTTTCAAATTTTCAAGATATAAATAATGGAACACTGTTAAATGATTGAAAGTTAAATAATTATTACACATGCAAGGCTGGTTAATAAATAGCAACATTTTCATCTTTATCAGCTTGTTAACTTGCAAACCTTTATATTCGTTTAGTTCTTCAACACACACTATAATAATTCGTTAATTTTCTAATACCTTATTTGTCAACAGATCGTTAATGGAAAGGTAACCGGATTTAAGATGTCGATACTCATGAGAGCGGCAGAGAGGGCCTGCGACTTCCAGAGGCACTTGTCTTTTTCTCCGGAGGCACTTCTCTGCAAAGTGTGGATGCGTCTGGTGGAAAATTTCCCTTTTGCCGATGACGATCTGGACGAAAGTGAAGACTCGAAATACAACTCCGAAGATATGGAGATGGCGATCAGAGAAGAAGAGGTAATACTTTATATACATTTCACCTTTTTCAAACAAGAAAAACACTCCATAACGGAATTTTGCTTCATTCTTTAAGTATCATTTTCATTGCATAATATACCATCTTGCAAAAAGGTGTATGGGTATCGGACGAATTATCAAATTCCTTAGCTTACTAAGCCTAAGACAATAACTAAAGGTTACTTGATGGCCGATTGAATTATGTACGTAATACTTCCGTCAGTCGAATTATGTATTTAAACCAATGTACATTTAAAACCTTAACACATTTGACATGTTGCCAGTCAACATTGAGGAATTATAATTTTTTTAATAAAATAAAACACCGAGATGGTTCAAACCATTTAAAACACAATTATTTTGATACTTTTAAGGGACAAGTTTCAAAACATTCGGATATTAAAAGTATATGAAATATGTAAATTATTATATTTCTCTTTTTTTTCACAGAGGGCCATACACATTCTGTCAATCGTCATCGCCAATCGCATATATGAAGAATTTATCAAGGAAAAAGGTTATGGTAAACTTTTCATCCACGAATCAGGTGACCAAGAGGCATCGTAAAAATGTAGAAAATATGAGACAACTCAGACTAAAGACAATGGTTGTCAAGTAATTAATTACCTATTTGAAAACATGTTTTATATTTATACGTAATGTAACATGAGGACAAAAAAAATACTTTGTTTATTTACGAAGATTTTTATTCACGGTGTGTACGCTTTATTTTTCTTGAATAATACATTTTGATTTTAAATAAGTAATGTATTTTATTTCTATTACCTACCAAAATGAAGTCGTTAATATGCCTACCCTAAAAGAATGAATTTTAGTTAAGCATATAATTCCGAAGCAATTGCAGCAATACTGGCCTAGAATTAAAGAAGGAGATAAATATTTAAAAATAAATAAAGTTAATGCTGGATAACAGCAATACTAAATTATATAAATAAAATCATTGGACAGCAAATAACTGGCTGGTATTAAATCTGGTCCTATTCTTTTGTACTTAAGACAAGATAAATACGCTGTTTGCAAAGCAATTAATCGCCCTACACATATGTTTAGGGGCATAAGGGTGCCATTAAACATCTACATCTTGATAGGTCCATTTTTTGGTACTCCATGTCATCCTTTTAACCACCACCTACCCATTCTTACATTCTAGTTTTGATTTATCAATAATAGTGGATTTCTTGGTATTGATTCGCACCCGTTTAATGTTCTTTAGTTTTACTGGAAATATCAAATTCATATAACTGAAAGCTCTTCGGTTATTGTTATTATAAAACCTGTAACCGACATTTTTTTTTATTTTTAGTAATGTAATTTTTTTGTGAATTTTTTCATATGGCACATAAATATTTTTATCTCCCGTTGAATTTTTAATGCCTATTCAACATTGGAATCAATATAATATTTACAACCATTTTTTCCAATTTTCTGGCTGATTGAATTAATTCGCTTACATTCATAGCAGTTAAAATTTGATAATAATAATTATAATAGTTTCGTTGATTTGTTTCCATTTCGACACCATGGACTAGTGTTTAAACTATATATTATATTAATTAGGACTATTTTATTCAATTATCTGTTGAGATATTAGAAAAAAACTCCCTTTAAAAATAAATCCATTTTGGAAAACCGTATGAAACACCCGCTTAAATCGACAAACGGGTGTATACAAATATAAAATAAATGGAAGTATTTAACAATATTGAGAATCCCTGAAAAAAATTAGAAAAGTCTTATGAAATTGCCCGAAACGAGTATCCTCTCTTTAATGCTTAGCAAATCCTGGCTTCATTTCTAATGCAGTACTTACCCCTCTAGAGCTGGATCTTCCAACTTACATGCAATGAAAACCACACATCACTCAAAACTCAAGCTGGAACAGGAAATGGAGGTGGCAGTGTCTAATTAGACAACAACATTTGAGAAATTGTATCGTGAATGAAAAGCTGACACAATATCTAATTACTATTTTTTCGGGCGTAACAAAAATAATATTTATGAAAAGCGTCAAAAGAAATATATGAAAAATATTGACTTAACAGTTACTTGGAATAAAAAAATCACATAATCATCTTAATAAGAAATGTATTTAAAATAATAACTCAGTAAGACGTATTTGTATGTAAGTGGTAAATAATACAAGTTAGTGTAAACCTTTATACAAGCTTTTGAATTTTGGCGGGCCTTTTAAATATTTATCACCCCTTATCACACGACGCTACACTTCCTTATTTATCTGAGCTTCAGACCGACACCGACGTTCAATTAAAAGCTCTTGTGCATTAACAGAGGAAGAGTTAATAAAAATAATTTGAAGACTAATCTCCATTTAGAGAGCTAATACTTACTCAAAAGCCTTCGATGTCGGGATTGAAATCCACTACTATATTATTGATAAATCAAAACTAGAATGGAAGAATTGGAAGGGGGAGTACCAAAAAATGGACCTATCAAGATGTAGATGTTTAATGGCACCCTTATGCCCCTAAACATATGTATAGGGTGATTAATTGCTTTGCAAACAGCGTATTTATCTTGTCTTAAGTACAAAAGAGTAGGACCAGATTTAATACCAGCCAGTTATTTGCTGTCCAATGATTTTATTTATTTAATTTAGTATTGGTTTTATCCAGCATTAACTTTATTTACTTTTAAATATTTATTTTCTTCTTGACTTGTAGGCCAGTATTGCTGCAATTGCTTCGGAATCATATGCTTAACTGAAATTCATTCTTTTAGGGTAGGCATATTAACGACTTCATTTTGGTAGGTAATAGAAATAAAATACATTACTTATTTAAAATTAAAATGTATTATTCAAGAAAAATAAAGCGTACACACCGTAAATAAAAATCTTCGTAAATAAACAAAGTATTTTTTTTGTTCTCATGTTACATTACGTATAAATATAAAACATGTTTTCAAATAGGTAATTAATTACTTGACAACCATTGTCTTTAGTCTGAATTGTCTCATATTTTCTACATTTTTACGATGTCTCTTGGTCACCTGATTCGTGGATGAAAAGTTTACCATAACCTTTTTCCTTGATAAATTCTTCATATATGCGATTGGCGATGACGATTGACAGAATGTGTATGGCCCTCTGTGAAAAAAAAAGAGAAATATAATAATTTACATATTTCATATACTTTTAATATCCGAATGTTTTGAAACTTGTCCCTTAAAAGTATCAAAATAATTGTGTTTTAAATGGTTTGAACCATCTCGGTGTTTTATTTTATTAAAAAAATTATAATTCCTCAATGTTGACTGGAAACATGTCAAATGTGTTAAGGTTTTAAATGTACATTGATTTAAATACATAATTCGACTGACGGAAGTATTACGTACATAATTCAATCGGCCATCAAGTAACCTTTAGTTATTGTCTTAGGCTTAGTAAGCTAAGGAATTTGATAATTCGTCCGATACCCATACACCTTTTTGCAAGATGGTATATTATGCAATGAAAATACTTAAAGAATGAAGCAAAATTCCGTTATGGAGTGTTTTTCTTGTTTGAAAAAGGTGAAATGTATATAAAGTATTACCTCTTCTTCTCTGATCGCCATCTCCATATCTTCGGAGTTGTATTTCGAGTCTTCACTTTCGTCCAGATCGTCATCGGCAAAAGGGAAATTTTCCACCAGACGCATCCACACTTTGCAGAGAAGTGCCTCCGGAGAAAAAGACAAGTGCCTCTGGAAGTCGCAGGCCCTCTCTGCCGCTCTCATGAGTATCGACATCTTAAATCCGGTTACCTTTCCATTAACGATCTGTTGACAAATAAGGTATTAGAAAATTAACGAATTATTATAGTGTGTGTTGAAGAACTAAACGAATATTAAGGTTTGCAAGTTAACAAGCTGATAAATATGAAAATGTTGCTATTTATTAACCAGCCTTGCATGTGTAATAATTATTTAACTTTCAATCATTTAACAGTGTTCCATTATTTATATCTTGAAAATTTGAAAGCTTTTAGTAAAATGTTAAGATATGAGTAATTTTTTAAATTATGGAGGAGATCTTAGTTATACCCGTATAATATTGCATATACTCGTAGAAAACACATTTTGATTAAGTAGTCGTTTTAATACAAAATTTATATAAAAATAAGTAATCATTATGTTCGTTCCAGAATTAAAAAAAATATATTTAAAAAAAATGTGTTTAAAAGAGTGACACGTTGGAAGAAAATTAATTTTTAATACAAAGCTGGGACAATTTTTTTATGTTATATGAATTTTATATTTCTAGTAAAATTAAAAAGATTGTTAAACGGATGAAAATAAAAATATCAACGAAAATACATAATATTACTTACCCTTGCCATCTTAACGAAGTTACTCTTGATATTTCTGGAGATGATGAAAATAGCGAATCAAACTTTGAGTTCTTCGGTCACTTAACAACTTTATGAAATATTATATATCAGTGTTGTCACTAGAATACCAAATCAACACTCCAAACGAATCCAGCAATAGTTAATTAATACTTGGCACTAGGTATTCGACTAAATAAAATAGGTAGCAGGCGCACTATTTATAGGTCAAGGAGTCCTTAAAGTTACCCCCACTAATTGGGTGAAATATTGAATATGTCTATCTCTTTCTGTCCATCTGTTCGTTTTTTTTCTTGTAATTTACTAAGAAGGCAATAAACACCTTCAGTAGTTCTAGATAACATATTAACCCTATTATACTCGCGTTATCTGAAAAACATAACAAGGTATTTTGTGGTGAATATATTTAATAATTCCAAATCTAAAAAGAAAGAGAGAACAAAAGGTTTAAATGAAAGAAAAACTAAAGGCCTTTTCTTTGTACTGAGTAACGGTTAATTGGTGCTTATGAAATTGTTGTTTAAGACAAAAAGTGTATATGCATACATGACAAATGGTTTGTTTTTTTGTTTGCAGGTAAATCCTTATCCTATATTAATAGCTAAATATTGAATATGTATATTTCTTTCTATAGATCTATTCGTTTTTTGGGATTTTTTGTTAAGCTCAGAATGAACACCTTTAATAGTTATTGATAACACATTTACTAAAAATCAATTATCCCACAAACTTAAGCTCTCGGCCGTCATTGTGTACATATTGTCTTGATATTGAACTAATAATATAGGATTAGAATTTACCCGCAAACAAAAAAAATAAACTATTTGTCAGGTATGCAAATTCATTTTTTGTCTTAAACAATAATTCCGTAAGCACCAATTAACCGTTACTCAGGAACGGACTGATTGGGTTATGGCATTATTCTCACGCCTAAAATAATCTTGTAATTTTCCCTAATACTCAATTCTAAAAGTTTTTCTTTCATTTCAACCCTTTGTTATCTGTATCTTTTTACATTTGGAATAATTAAATTTATTTTAAAGATGGAGACAAAAACAAAATATTGATAATATTGATGCATCTACACATTGCAGAGAAGTGTTTCCGGAGATAGAGACAAGTGCCTCAGGTACTCAAAGGCCCTCTCTGCCGCTCTCATGAGTATATCGACATCTTAAATCCGGTTACTTTTTCGTTTACAATCTTTTGACAAATAAGGTATAATAATATTTACTTGTATTATTTAACACATCCCGCACTGCACGAAAAATACGAATACAAAAGACGGAATCAAACAGATGCAACTTTACAAATCTGGCTCCATTTCTAATGAAGCACTTACCCCTGTAGAGCTGTATCTTCCAACTTATGTGCAATGAAAGTAAATATCACTCAAAACTCAAGTTGAAACAGGAAATGGAGATGGCAGTGTCTAAGTAGACAACATTTGAGAAACTGTATCGTGAATAAAAAGCGGACGCAACCTCTAATTACTATTTTTTCGGGCGCTACAAAAAACAAATGTATTAAAAGCGTCAAAAGAAATTATGAAAAGTATTGTCTTAACCGTTACTTGGAACAAAATAATCACATACTCACCGTGATAAAAAATATATTTAAAGCAATAACTCAATTAGTCGTATTTGAACGTTAAGTGCTAAATAATACAAAATAGTATAAAACCTTTATACAATTTTTAGAATTTTGGCGGGCATTTTAAATGTTTTTCACCCCTTACCACACCCCGCTTTTTTCCTTATTTATCGGAGTTTCAGACAAAACTCTCGACCATTAATATAGAGGCAGAGTTAATAAAAATTATGCTAAGACATTTTACATATCGCCGTTTGGAGACTCAAAAGCGCTCTATCTCGGGATTCGAATCCACTATTATTGACTAATGAAAAATATCAAACAACATATAGACTTACTTGAGTGTAAAGATTAAAGGTGGTGGCTAAAAGGAGCATGTGGAATGCCAGAGTATGGACCAATCTAGATGTAGCTATTTTATGGCAACCTTATGACCCTCAACAAATATATAGGGTGTTTAATAGCTCTGCAATCAGTTTATTTTCCTTGTCTTAAGTCCAAAGGAGTAAAACCAGATTGAATATCAGTCACTCATTTGCTGTCCAATTATTTTTTTAATTAATTTAATATTGCTTTTATCCAGATTTTACTTCATTTATTTTTCAAAAGTTATGCCCCCCTTTAATTCTACGTCGGTATTGCTGTAATTACTTCAGAATTATATGCTTCACTAAAAAATTTCTTTTAGGGTTGGCATATTAACGACTTCATTTTGGTAGGTAATAGAAATAAAATACATTTATTATTCAGAAAATTTATTATTCAGAAAAATAAAGCTTACAAACCGTTAATAAGAATCTTCGTAAATAAACTAATTATTTTTTTAGTTCTCATGTTACATTATGTATAAATATAAAAAATGTTTTCAAATAGGTAATTAATTACTTGACAGCCTTTGTCTTTAGTCTGAATTGTCTCATATTTTCTACATTTTTACGATTCCTCTTGGTCACCTGATTCGTGGATGAAAAGTTTACCGTAACCCTTTTCCTTGATAAATTCTTCGTATATGTGATTGGCGATGACGATTGAGAGAATATGTAAGGCCCTCTGTGAAATAAAGAGAAATATAAAAATTTAAGAACATATTTTATATAATTTCAATATTTTTAACTTTCAAAACTTGTTCCTTTAAACTGTCAAATTTATTGTGTTTTAAATGGTTTGAACCATCTCGGTGTTTTATTTTATTAAAAAAATTATAATTCAACGATGTTGACTTGAAACATATCAAATGTGTTAAGGTTTTAAATGTACATTGGTTTAAATACATAATTCGACTGATGGAAGTATTACGTATTGTACATAATTCAATCGGTCATTTATCCGCCGCGTTCTGGAATACAAACGGTTCCCTCAGAACGCACAAAAACGGGATCGAGGATTTTCTTCTCGAGCACAACTTGGACGTGTTGTTGATAACGAAGTCACACCTCAAACCGAGCTTCCGTTACAGCATCAGAAATCAGTACTGCTACAGAGACGACCGCCTTACCGCCAGAATAGGCGGCACTACAATTCTCATGAACAGCTCCATAGACCACAGCCACATCCCCTCCCCTATCACCGATAACTTAGAAGCCACATGCGTTGTAGTAAACACCATCAACCATGGCCCTCTCAAACTGTGCGCGACTTATCTCTCAACGTCCTCCGTACTTGTCGAGACCGAATTAGACTCATTCTTCGCCGATAACATCCCCACCATCATAGCGGGAGACCTCAACGCCAAACACCCCTTTTGGCACAGCCATACTCCCAACACACGTAGCAGAACGCTCGACGAAATCTCCTCTCGGAAAAGATACTTCGTGGACGGACCTACTTCGCCTACACTCTATCCACTAAATTCCAATCATCGCCCTGACGTCATCGACATCATCGTCCATAATGACATCCCCTATCAAGCAGATCTCACGACTGTTCACCAGCTTCAATCCGATCACTACCCGGTATTACTTCAATTGACGGATGGCTTTCTGCCCTTCTCACCCTCACCCCATCCGCGGCACACCTCCTCGTGGAGTGATTTCGCTATCTACGTTGACAACTGCATCAAAATTCCAACAACTTTCCTAGACACGAACTCCATCAATACTGCTATATACGACTTCACAACCACCATAAAATCCGCTCTCACGTCCGATTCAAAAGTGAGACCCGCCGACAAACCCGAACTTCTTCCCCTGCACATCAAAACGCTGATTGTGGAGAAAAACAAAACCCGAAAGCTGTGACAACGCACAGCCGTCCCCTCGTATAAAGCAGAATACAACAGATTAGTTAAAAAAATCAAATTCCACCTACAGCAGCTCCGAAATGATAAATGGTCGGATTTCGTCGAGTCCCTCGAATACAACGAGGGACTCAAATGGAAACTCACACGTTGTCTCCGAAATACGCCCCCCCGACCCAGCTCTCTTCAAGAGCCAAACGGCACCGTCTTTTCTGAATGGTTGACAATGCAGTTGCCAACATACTCAACGAGCAAACCCCTCCCACCACAGACTTCTTCCCATCGCGAGAAATTCAATCAATTATAAAAAATCTTGTCATCAAAAAAGCCCCCGGCCCCGATAAAATTAACAACCTTACACTAAAATAACTCCCTAAAAAAGCCATCTACACCCTTACCGCCATCTTTAATGCCTGCTTTCGACACAAATTCTTCCCAACCCCATTCAAAAACGCTGACGTTATTATGTTCCCCAAACCGGGTAAAAGCCACGCCATCCCCGAAAATCACAGACCGATCAGTCTGCTCTCCACCCTAGGTAAAGTGCTCGAGAGATTAATCCTCGACCGTCTCTCGACCGAAATATACTCGCGTTACGTCATTCCAGAATCGCAACATGGATTTATGCCGATGCACTCGACCAACCATCAGCTTATTCGCGTTGTAGAACATATCATCAGATCCTTCAGAGCCAAAGGGCTCACGACTCTCCTTTCACTAGATGTGGCGAAAGCCTTCGACACCATCTGGCACAACGGACTCGTATACAAGCTGCATAAGACGGGCATTCTCCTTAGACTTGTGCAAATCATCGCATCCTTTTTAGAAAATCGCTCCTTCTCAGTCAAAATAGACGGTATAAACTCCTCCCCACGCCCCATTCTGGCAGGTGTGCCCCAAGGTGCACTCCTGTCCCCCATTCTGTACAACATATACACGAGCGATATGCCCCAACTTTCTAACACACACTGTATCACCACGCAATACGCCGACGACACAGCCTTCCTCTCTTCATCAAAATACGAGTCCGATTCCCATAACAGACTGCAAGACTTCATTCCCGTTCTGGAGCAATGGTGCACAGAATGGAAGATCAAAATAAATCCCTCCAAAAGCACCGCAGTCCGCTTTGCCCGCAAATATATCGAACCTGTCAGAACTCTTAAACTCTTCGGCCAGAGCGTCCCATGGACCAAGCACGTAAAATACCTAGGCCTCGCCTTAGACAGTAGCCTCACGTGGCGCAAACACGCCCTCATTGTAAAATCAAAAGCTCTCGTAACACTAAAATCATTATTCCCCTTGGTCGTTAAATTCAGTAAATCAAGTCCGCGCACTAAACTCCATCTTTACAAAGCAATCGTCAGACCGCAACTGACATACGCCCTTCCGGTCTGGGGCTACGCACCGGTAACTACGATAAACCACATTAAAGTCGTCCAAAACAAAGCCCTCCACATGATCTTAAACGCAGCCTACATAGTTCGTAACTGTAGACTCCACGCAGATACCGCACTTCAAACAATCCCCGAACACATGCGCGCTCTGGCCGAAAGGTTTTACAGCTCTATATCCAGACATCCCAATCCCGTCATAAAAGCTCTAGGAAACTACAACGCGAACACCAAATTTAGGCACCCCCGTCCGAAATCTATTCTCCGCTCCCCCCCCAACTGTAAACGTCCCCACCACCCTGAACGCCCCCCCCCCCCCCCCCAACTGCAAATGACCCCGTCACTATGAACGCCCCTCCCCCGTACTCTACACCGACACCGACAGCTCCAGCGGCATACGACAGCCTTCCTTCATAGGCAATCGCGTATCTCCCATATTTATCATATATACAATATGTACTTATATTTTTTTTAAAAGTCACACACGTCTCCCCATATATACAACATCTTATGCTTTACTCACCATCATCTCGCCTCCATTATTTTTCACTCACACCCATCTAATATATATAACCGTGTGTGACATCGCACATCCACAAATCTATGTATATTCGTATGTAAGATTATTTATATATCATCACATTTATATAAGTATTTAACGTTCTTATTATTTCTCATAATCGTTCATCAAAAATTTAAAAAGAAAAACTATCCCTCCCCGTCTCCTAAAACTGAACCAAAATATCCAACTAAATATCATAACAGTCAGAAGTAACCCGATGAAGGAGTAAGGCGTCCGACCATTGGACCGAGACTCCGAACGAGTTATTCATCACTTGGAGAGTTAGTAAGCACGAAAACTCATATATTTATTTTAGTCATTCTGTGTTCGATCATTAATAAAAGTAATTTTAATGTTAATCTGCAAAAAAATTATCTCAATATTTATTATTTTTATTATTGAAAATGATTGCATAATAGTTTTAATTTTTAAACTCATAGGATGACTGGGTAAAAATTATTTCAGCGTTTTTTTATTCTTAACTAGCTGTACCCGGCAACGCATTGCTGCGGCTCAGTCTGGTTAAATGGAAAAGAAAGAAAAGAGAGAGCACACGTTTCTAATATATTTAATTTCACAATGTTTGTTGGTATACAATATGTTTGACGTCTTTCAGCCACTCTCAGACTGTCGCGTTCATTCTATTGAGAACGAAGCAGATCTGAAGCTGCAGAACGCGATCGCCCTACTCGCAACCGTGCATCTTCAAGTCTGGATGCACGTCACTCTGCTGCTTCCCCGACATTTTGACGAACTAAAGCAGATCGATTGCACTGAAAAAGAAGAAAGAAAGTTACAACAAAAACATATCGAATTGCGAAACATTAAAAAAGAAACTGAATAATATTGTTAAGTTCGTAGACGTCGATGTTCTTGGTGACAAGAATACCTCGTTCACTCAGCCAATCGTGATTCTTATAATTGATTTGAATATTGGGAAATACTTTTTCAACCAATTCTTCTTTTGACGTCATTAAATTGCGGAAGTTGCAAGAAATTGCAAGTTATTAAGGTAAAAACATTACAAAAAACAAACAAGAGCCGTAAGAATGGCCAGGGACAGTATCCCCCAAGCAAGCAGACTTCCAGGACGACCTCCCGAAAAATGGAAAGACAGCTGGCAGTCGACGTCACAAGAGAGAAACAATGATGCAGGACCATAACAGGGCAACAGGCTTAAAATAAGAAATATCGTTCACTTGATCCAATAATACTTTACTTGGTCTGCTGTACCGCGCCTTCTAATCTCAGTTGTAGTGTATATTTGTTTTGTTAGTCTTTCTTCATTTATTCGTTTCACATGCCCAAACCATCTCAGAGTGTTCTTTTGCATCTTACTTGCCTTATGTTCACATTCATCCCTAATTACTACATTTCGTATTCTGCCAACTATTTTCATCTTATGAATTCTCATAACTTCACGCATTTTACAGCATTTATTTAGCCCCAAGTATTCTTCCACGTTCATGTTACACGCCCATACATCAAAACTGGTACTAAAATAATATTGTTGACTATCATTGTAGCAGATTTTATTACTATTCAATTCGAGTATATTTGTCAAGTGCTCCATTGCCTTCATTTCTAATCGCCATACGCCGTTTAATGTCCCTCGTAGCTTTTCCACCGTCTAAAAAAATACTGCATAATTTTATTTCATAGCCTCATTAAGATTATACCGAAAATTGCCATACCAATTATAAAATTAACTCATCTATAATTCGTATGTAAAGACTTGGAAATCAGTTTTGCAACAATATAGATATTTTTAATATACTATAAGTATATATGGTAATCGCCAGAATATCACAACAATATTTAGAAATAGCTTCTAACTTTATGCTCTCCTTTATTAATATAAATAACCTAATACATATAAACGAAACATTAAGGACAATACTTTTCCTCTGGAGGTAAGTAACCCTGCATCAACATGTGGAAGGTTTCGATTCTGCAAAGCAACTTGCATCTCTTCTACTAGTGAGCCCATGCGCTTTCTATAAGATCTATCCATAAAATTATCGAAAAATTTAATTCTTCTTGTTCTATGATATGTAAGCGTTGTTTCACTAAAAACAAATTTAAGTTCTTTACCACTATAAAATAAGTCTTCGACAATTACGTAAGCCTATTTGGTAAAATTTGCTAATATTGTGTGATATACATACATATATTGAACTTAACCCTGAGAGATCGGCGCACTGCTATAGCAGTGGAAGAAATTTGTTTTACCCTTGTATTCTAAATTAATATCATTCATTTAGAATACAAGGGTACATATTCTAAAATATATTTATGTTGTAAAAATATTTGTTTTTTTGTTGTTTAAAATAACTATTTATCACGAACGTCCGAATCGTAAATGTATCTCAACCATAAATAGACAATTATATTTTTTTCTCGTAGCACTCTCAGGGTTAAATATACATATTAATATTAAATAATTTTAAACAATGACTGCGTAATTTATTATAACTACTGCTTTTTGTATCTTCATGTTAGTTTAAGATAAAGTTTTGTATTATTTGTCAATAATTTTAAGTACTTGTATAACTTGTCATATGTTCATTTGTATACAAAAAAAACACTGTTGTGTCGTTAATTAAATAAATAAATAAATTATCTGGTTAGAAGGAAGCGATTAGCACATGACAATAAACTGGATGTACTTATAGACAACGAAAGTGTAATACAAAAATATAATGAAGTTGTCACACTAAACATTGAAAAATCGTAATAACGATCTCTTGTGAGATTTCTCACAATTGAGAAACAGTGATATAACCCTCCCCGTGACTTTCCAAATCGCACAAAAGCTATCCAGTCCTGACATCAAAAGCAATCTAAAGCCATTTGATCAAGTCCACGCACAAAAGATTGCGTATTGTCTACGACACGTGTTCTTAAAGTATATATTTTCTATCTCCATTGTTTAACGCAGGAGTCTTGAACTTGAGACGCATTTCATTCTTAGTCTTTTATAAAGATTTATTATCTTTCATTTGGTTCATCAGCTATTTATTCTACATAATCAATGGGAAGTACATGTTTACATACATACTATCATGGCATTGTTCTATCAAGGTAAACAAAGACCACAGAGCGTCACACTATCCCATATCGACATATATCTTTCTTTCTTGAATCTTCGAAAATACTTAAGTTTCACTTTGTGGTGCCATGTTTTATGAATAAAAGAAATAAAATAAACAAATAAAACACTTGTTTTGTATTTTTGTGTTCACCACAGGTTTATTTTGAGTTTACTGTTGGTTTCGAAGACCTCCGTCTTCATCGTCAGGTTATCTTAACCTGGCGATGAAGACGGAGGTCTTTGAAAGCAGTAGTTAACTCAAAATAAACCAGAGGTGAACACAAAATATATAAAATAAGTCTTCTTCTTCCTCTTGGTTTAGGTCGTATGACCTGTTTGTGACGGTGGGCTGTCCTGGGATGATGACGTCCAGCTGTCTTTCCACCTCTTCGGCGGCCTTCCTGGTAATCCCTTTATCCTAGATTTTTGCCAGTCTTATATCCTCCATGCGGTCCACATGATCCCTCCAGAAGCGCCTTCTGTTTCTTCCCCACCTCACTATGTTTTCAACACCACAGACATACCTTATCGTTTCATTTCTGATCCGATTTCTAAGAGTTCTGCCTGCGATGGAGCGTAGGGTTCCCATTTCTGTCACTCTGAGAAGATTTTTTGTCCTGTTGGTATCAGCTCTCACTTCTATCCCATACGTCATGATGGGGCGGACGCATGTCTTATATATCCTGACCTTACATTCGGTTAGCATGTGTTTGTTTCTCTATATAGTGTCCCGCAGGCAGCCAGCCAAAGCTGCCGCTTTATTAGTTTATGCTCGTACTTCACTATATAAGTCACTGTTGCTGGAGATCTCTCCACCTAGGTAAGTGAATCGAATGACATAAAATAAGTGTTTTATTTATTCATTTCATTTCTTTTTTACACATATCTTTCTACCTAAAATATGCATGGAAATTGTCAAGGACTTACGAACGGGGGATATTTTAAGGTAAATAAGGTGTTTTTTTAATTAATTAAGATGAATCAAACCCAATCAAACTAGGAAGATCATTTCATTGCAATAAAAACGAGACATGGACATAATTAAAGTCAAGAATGAGGGATATTGTTGGAAAATAATGCCTCTCTGAGTTTTTTGAACTATAGATAAATATAAAATATATTTGATAAGCTAGGAAAATCGATCCGAGCAAACCGCAAAAGAGATGATATGTAAAATGAAGCATGAGTAAAATCCATAGTTACTTGCGAAATTGAGGCAAGTGCAGATACTACTGAATGAAAGAAGTATGTTGTGCAGCTAAGAAATTAAGTGCAATTATGCACTGGCGGTACGTTCTCTGGGAGATGTGCAACACTGGAGTAGTCAAGGTCTTAGAATGATAACCGTCTGGTTGATATATATTGGACTGCCTCGATTGATATTTAGGAGAGGGTGTATATATGGTGTGAGATAGCCTTCTCTTTGAAAAAAGGCAGATATACTATATTTAACTATATACTTAGAAAGAAAATTAATAAAAAAATAGATTAAATGTTAAATGTAATCTCTAGAAAACCTAATTGATAATAACAAATACTCGTATATAATAAAAAATGAGAAGCTAAGATATAAAGAGTATCTGGAATATGCATGTGGAAAAGATGGAAATTTCAAATCTCGTCCATGTGCTGCTTTTTCAAAAACTACGTACTTATTATTATCATGTAAAATAACACATAACATAAAGTTGATTTACAGCTAGGAGTTCGTATTCTAGATAAAAGAACTCTCGTAATGAACAGAACACGAGTCTAACTTAAGAAGAAAAATTTAAGTACTAGAAAAACACACGATATTTACAACACTATAAGTAATGGTATGGTCGTAAAATGTTAGAAATCTTTTCTGAAACTTTTTCCAAGTATATCAATAACTTTTAACATTTTTTGTTCTCTTTGGCCAACTTAAAAAAAGGTTGCAAATCACTGTCCTGCCTCACGTGTCCTTTATCGGAAAATTTTCTTCAGTGAAAAATTCTCTATTCGATCCTTATCCAATAGGTCATGAGAGGAATCAGGATCAGGAAGTACCAAAGGAAGAAAGGAGATGTTTTTCTTTTTAGAACTAAATTGTCAAAATCAGATGGCGAGGTTTCGATTGGTTCGTTTACAATTGTTTTGGTTTATACTATCTCCCGGATTTTAAGATTATTGATAAGTGATATGTGTCGGTAGAGTAAAAGTCCACAAAATACTCGACGAATTTCACTAAATGTATCGAAATAAATATTTGACATTGACATGAGGTGCATGGACGTGCGGTAACGCATTGGACGTCCATGTGGAAGGTCGTCAATTCGAACCCCGCGACCACGTAACTTCCATTATTTACTTTTATCTAGTTGGTTGGAAGAGATTGCCACCTGGCAATAATCCCGCTTGATTGTTTTTACAATGAAATGTTAAAGAAATAAATAAATATTACACATTTTCTTTTCTTTATCACCATAACTTTGTATTTCACAATATTCATTCTCAGATCTTTCTCTTGACATTTCATTTTAGATATTTACATATCAGAGTCCATTGAAATCTCTAGCACTCTGTGTTCTCTGCCAATCTTTGCAACTTAACAGCGACGTGATAGTTTATATTTATGATATGTATAAATTGTAATACATTATACTACACTTTCGTAGTATAAAGTAAAACTTGGTGGATATATCGCCATGTACCATTATTTGGTGGGTATATCGCCATATACCATTATTTGGTGAGTATATCGCCATGTACCATTATTTTCCAACCATACAGACATGTTAAACAAACCTTAAGGGAAAATCTGACAAGAACCATTTTAAATACTTCTGAGTAACAACGCCAAGTGAACTCGAAGAATCTGGGTTAAAAAAGGCGTCTTATCAACTAGTCCACTGAGGTCATCATACACTATCGCAGTTTACGCGAGACACAATAGCACAATCAAGACTATCGAATATTTAGCGTCCTGTCTGCTCTATCTACCCCGAAGAAAGAATGAAAATGTGTATATACTATGCGTATCCAGAAAGTAAGTGTACTGAGGCTCTCACGACCGGATGGATTTTATTTTCGACATGTTGGCTACACTTCCGTGTAGCCTGACCCTTCCCCTCCGCAACGAGACCGGTTCGAGGTCAGTACGTTGAGAAGTGTCGACGCGACAACACGTTTCGGGAAAAATGTCAATCCAATCTCCCGCCAAGTGCGAAATACGCGGCGTCATCCGTTATCTCGTTTGGAAGGGAAACCTCCGGTTGAGGTTTATAATGAGGTGAAAACTGCATATGGTGATAAAGCTATGAATCGTACGAGTGTGTACAAGTGGTGTCGCGAGTTTAAAAACGGTCACGTCACACCTCTTCACCCTCCGCCAAAAAGTTCAAAACCACAATTTCAGCCAAGAAAATCATGGCATCCGTGTTTTGGGACTGTCAAGGCATAATCTTAATTGAATATATGCCTTAAGGGGAGACCATCAACTCTGCAAGATACTGTGAGACCCTAAAAAAATTGCGGAGGGCGATTCAGAACAAGAGGAGAGGCATGCTGACAAAGGGAGTCTGCCTGCTTCCCGACAACGCCACGAAGGAACTGCTCGCCTCGTTTAAATGGGATGTCCTGAACCATCCCGCGCATTCCCCTGACCTAGCACCTTCAGATTACTACCTCTTTACCTCCCTGAAGCTGCACATGGGTGGAAAAAGATTTTCAACCGACGAGGAGGTAAAAGGAGATGGAGAAGTGGACGGAGAGGTTAGCGGGAAACTACTTCGAGGAAGGCATCAAAAAGTTGATACCCCGCTTCACCACCTGCATTGAGAGGAATGGCGACTATGTCGAAAAATAGCTTACATATGTACTACGGTAACCACGTAGTTTTTTTGTTTAAATAAAATAAATTGTAGCCTACAAAAATTCAGTACACTTACTTTCTGGGTATGCCTCGTACTTAACCATAAAATACAAGACAATTTCAAATACACCACAGAAACCTGCTTGACCCTTTATAGTTGGAATGACTTGGGTCGCTAAATGGCGCTATAGAAATTGTTTAACTGCGATTTAGGCTACAACCAAAATAAAGAAGAATGTTAATATGACATATGTTACCTAGTTGCGTAACATATGTCTCGTGGCTTCCATCCCGAAGACTCCTGGTTTCTATCCCGGAATTCCAGAAGACTCCTGGCTTCTATCCCGGAGGCTGTGAAATCGATTCGTTTTCAAATCCAGATTTCTTTAAAAAGGGTTTTAGTCTTCTTTTCTCTCAAGTCGTTTCTAAAATCTTTCTGATCGGTTAAAGAGATTGTCACCTGATAATAAGTTTACAAGGACGTACTATGTACAACATAATTGACATACAATCTTAAAAGCAATTTTATAAGGTTTCCTTTTACAAAATTTTATTTTAAATCTACACGAGTTAAAATAAAGTCCATGTACGTATAAAATGAAAACGAACAGATCCAATGAAACTACGAGTATAAAGTTTTGGCATTGCACTCTGATATCATCAAACCGTATCCCGACCAGTTAGTGTCAGAGCTGTGGTAATTGGCAGGTAATGGCGAAAGATATATTTTTCCAATGTCAGTATTAATTACAGACCAAAGCCACGCCAACCTGGAGGCGGGGACACAATACGCTGAAACTAAAAAAACTCCAAGGGCTGAACATTTAATGAAAATCTGAATTTGATCCTTTTTACCTCACTTTAGAGGTTTCATTTTTTTTAATACGTTAAGAACTTCATTTCTGAAAATTATATGTTTCCATTTGTGGTAAACCCCACATAACATTTGTACCTAAAATACTTTGTTGACCTCTTAAGTCTACGAGTAAAATACGTGATAATAAATGTGACTTTCACCGGATAGTTAATATGTGTGACTTTCACAGGGAAATAAATGATATTTTGAAAGGGAACGAGAAAAAAATAGATAAATCATAGAAGTTGATTGAATCAAGTAAATGATATTTTGAAAGGAAACGAGAAAAGTTTGATAAATCGTAAAAGTTGGTTGAAACAAGTAAATTACATTTGAAAGGAAACGAGAAAAATTTAATATATTGAAGAAGTTGATTGGATCAAGTAAATGATATTTTAAAAGGAAATGAGAAAAGTTTGATAAATCGTAGAAGTTGATTGAAACAAGTAAATGATATTTTGAAAGGAAATGAGAAAAGTTTGATAAATCGTAGAAGTTGATTGAAACAAGTAAATGATATTTTGAAAGGAAACGAGAAAAGTTTGATAAATTGCAGAAGTTGTATGAAAATGCGAATGAGTGTAGAGGATATGAAAGGTGTGTGTTGCGGTAGGAAAGTCTGATATTCTGTTATATCTATCTATCTCGGCAAGGAAACGGTGTGATCGTATGTACATATGTACACCACTCATTCTTTCAATATGTCCAGACCACCTCAGATCAACATTGTTCTCAATCTAAAACGTATATTTTAATGATTATGGAATACATATTATTTTATATAACTGAATCTTAAATGTGCATAGTTGTAAAAATATATCATATTACTGAAAACTGGCTTAATGATTTTCTATAGTTTAACTTAAGTTCATGTCTCGAGCTTTAATTATAGCACCTTATTTGTAGAATGGAACCATGTAATATGATGGAGTGCTGCTACAAAGTGAGCCCAAAAGATTTTAAAATGTAGTGAATTTGAAACGCTATGTTTATTGTTTCATTTTAAACACGTCCTGAAAACGTATGCCTATTTTATGTAAAAAGTGTTTTTCTTGTTTTAAATTTAGAATATCAATTTTTTTAAATGTCAATTTGTTTATATACCAATTGATGTTTGCATAGTTTTTTTTTTCATATTTTAATCTTATTAAATCATTTATTGATATTTTTTTCTTTAGTTAGCTTTCGTTTCTTTCATATTTTTTTCTCCTCCTTAAATGAGTGAACCGTTGCATACCAGCAAACTCATCAGTTACCGCAGTGTACTGAATTCAATGTGTATAGTGATGTGTAGTGCATGTATGTTATGTTCATATATTATCATAAATTTTGATAAGACCTCCCAAAAAGGGGTGTCAATTGCATACGTTACAGATATCTCTAATAATTTAAGGTAGACTGTTCCACACCACACAACTATCAAATATAAATCAATCACTAATTAATGTTTTTATTTATCCGTAATAAATTAAAAAATATTCTTTGTTTAGGTTGGTATATAGGTTGAGATATAGGCGCGACCATTAAAATGTATTGATGAAATATATTTTATTTTTCCCTTAAAGTATGTTATATTTGGCTCCGGACCTTCTGAGTTTAAGCCTGTTGTGTACAGTAGTACGTTTGTATTTTTTTTTCTAAAAAATATTTCAATTGACCATAAATAAATAAATGAAAGTAGTTATTTTTATTCATTAAAGTGCCGACCCTGTTCACAAAACAGCTCACCCGACACCCAGCTCGGCAGTGCCGGCACAAGTTTTCCACGTGCCTCGCGGGCTTTGGGTTTATCTAAATTAAAAATATCAACGAGATATATCACGTACCGGCTCCCGGCTCCTGACTTCTGGCTGCTGCAGGTTCAACCATTATAATGTTGGACTCATTCCGCTCTGAATTGTGTCCAAACCTGATCCTGATAAGACGAACACACCACATGAAAAAGAAAAAAAACAACCTAGCCTTATTTAATTTTCTTGAGCTCTTTGAATCCGAAATTCATAACAAAAGTTTGTTTTTTTATTAAGAAAAAGAATGCGTTTTTTCGCTGTACGTGCACCTCTTCTGTTAATATTTTACCGTACAATTTTTCTATATTCCCACTTTTCTTTTATTCTTGAGCAAAGTAATTAACTCTGGTTTTTTACCAAATATTTCGACATTAACTTTATGGAACTCCATATAAGAATATTTGACAAGAAACCACGTTGTTATACCACTAATGACATTAATCCACACGACACGTGTTTCAACATTCTATCCCGAAGCTCAGGTAGAAAGAGAGCTACAGTATAGGAAAAAGAAACACGTGTAGCGGGAATTGATATAATAAGTGGAATACGAAAGCGATTTATTATTAAATATCAGAAATTTTATATTTGCGCAATTATCCTTAATTTTTATGTATGTTTTTTTTTCTCCTTTAGGTCTTTAGGTTAGATGTATCTCTAGTGAGACTCTAGAATCAGTTACAAAACAATATAAGACTCGCTCCGTCCTTGGCATGCGTTAAGAAGCGAATGAAAAACTCTTAATTTCTAGTCAGTAAAAAAACGCGTTTCATTCCTGATTTTTCTTTTCCTTTCCTCTCTACCACCCCCCCCCCCTTTCCTTTTCTTTTAATTGATGATATCTCATTTTATATGAAAAAAAAAATTCGGGTGATTGTCCGTCTTTGTATGTTTCGTGGCCGTATGCTCACGTATGTGTTTATGAATTTCTTATGGGTGGATAGTCATTGGAATGATTTATGCAACCATGTAACTTGTTCATTTACTTTTGTCTGGTTGATTGGGAGAAATTGCCGCCTGACAATAAGCCCGCCATATTGTATTTGCAATAAAAGTGTTAAATAAATAAAAATATATCCATGTATTGTATTTTACAGGTTACTTTTTTTGTGTATAAACTTCGATCTAAATATTTCCGGCCTGAACGAGTAAGATCGTGTATGGATAGATACCACACTTACCACATGGTCAGATAATGTTACACTTAAAATGTGATACATTCAGTAGTATATCAACTAGAGCCGATAAAAGACCCATTGTTTCGTTATATTTTGAAATGTTAAAAACTGGATATCGCGGGATTTTTGTTATCAAAAGAAGGGTATAACCAATCATAATTTTAACGACGTTCAAATGCAGTTTACGGAAAATTTTCCCCGCCATATTTCACATTGAAGTTTGGGCTAAACACTTTCACCTAGGTAGATAATCGATCAAAGATGACCCTCGTCAAGGCAATGCAGCAGAAATACTCACTCCAGAAACTGTTGCATTAATTCAAAAGCAAAAGTAGAAGATCAAAAGAAATATCAGCAAGGTGTGACCTTCCCAAAACCTCGGTGTTTCGAGATCTGCACGATTAATGAAATTAATAAAGTAAGCACAAGCTGGGTACCAAAAGTCTTGAGTGCTATTTAAAGGACACGAAGTGTTAAATGTTGCTATGAATTTTTACTGTTCCGAGATAGGAAAGGAAAAAAAATTCAAATTTTCACGGTGAATGTAACTATGGTTTTAAATCCTGATCATCTTTAGAAAATGAACTCGATGGAATGGCGCTGTCCGGGATTACAACGGACCAAAAAAATGCCAAGGTAATACAAGCCCGAAAAATATTACAATTTTTTTTTTTGGATTATCAGGGAACTCTACTAATTTCAAAGGATAAACACTACAGTTGCTGGCGAATATTACAAGTAGTTAATACGCAAAAAGGATGCCATAAAAACCAAATGCAAAGGAAAATGTCACGAGGTGTGAGATTATTGTATGAAAATGCGTCAGGGCACCTTTATGTCGTTTCAGAAGCAGCCATTCAACTACGAGTATATGGCTTCCAAAAATGGAAACACCCACCATACCATATAGTCTTAACTTGGCCTATAGTGATGTTTTTTATTTTCGAAACTGTAATCTAATGTGTGAAAACAAAAATGTCAAGGGACAAAGAAGTAATCTTCACAGTGTAGGACGATTTTGGGAATAAAATCTCAGAACATTTTTTTGGGAATAAAATCTCAGAACATTTTTTTCGAAGGGATTGAAGAATTGTTTCGTCGTTCTAAAAGATGTATTGAACTACAGGTTGACCAAATTTATAAATATTTTTTTCGTTTCATTATATCATCTGTTTTTCATTCTTAGACTTTTTGACCTTACTATGAATGTGTGCGTGTATGTTAGCGGGTTTACATGTATCAGGGTAGAAACAGGCGTATAATGTCCTTGAATCTATGTGCGCACGAATATATCC
The DNA here is from genome assembly GCA_949825065.1 of Odontocerum albicorne. NCBI lineage: Eukaryota > Metazoa > Arthropoda > Insecta > Trichoptera > Odontoceridae > Odontocerum > Odontocerum albicorne. The sequence continues at coordinate 29,615,488 of OX463849.1, read as the reverse complement.
AGGCAGTTGATTTGTAGAAAGTCTTAAAAAATATTTTTAAGAAGTAACTTTTTATACCTTGGTTGTTTTGTTTTTATGTGTGCGTTTTTTGTAAAGCCTGAAGGTATGGGCTGAAAAACATATGTGATGCCGGTCGGGTATCTTCTATTTATACTTGAATTGTTTCTTTTCAATAGGGTGAAACCAATATATTTTTTTGTAAAGCTTTTTTTGCATAAAAAACTAAAACTATTTATTGGCTGTTAACATAAGTTGTGTACATTTGTTTTTCAAATTTAAAAATGAGCACCAAAAGTAAAACAAAATGGTAAAAATTATATACGTCATTCGAAAGTAAATTTTCTGCTCTACAAGATATTATGTTTGCTTTTACGTTACATATATTATTTTATTTGATTACAAGCATTCAAAATGGAATGTTAAGTAGACATAAGTGAGCATTTTTGACACCTGTTCGCGTTCAATCGAGGAAATAAAGCTGCCAAAGCTGCTCGTGATATTTGCGAAGTGTACAGTAAAGATGCTAAGAATGAAAGGACAGCTCTTCGATGGTTTTTGCGTTTCAAAGACGGTAATTTCGAACTGAAAGACATGGAGCGTTCCGGACGACCAGTGGACTTCGATGACGACCACTTAAAACATATTATTCATGAAGATCCCCTTCAAACCACCGTTTCAAAGACGGTAATTCCGACCTGAAAGACATGGATTGTCGAACGTTGATTTTTGTTGTTTTCACTCAAAACATGTGGAACCCAAGCGCCAAACTTCTGGACTTTTCCCATTGATTTAAGATAGCGGTATAAATTTATGTGACTAGAAATCATGTGCTCAGCCAATTCTACGGTGGTTTGAAGGGAATCTACATGAATAATATGGTTTAAGCGATCGTCATCGAAGTCCATTGGTCGTCCGGAACGCTCCATATCTTTCAGGTCGAAATTACCGTCTTTGAAACGCAAAAAACATCAACGGGCTGTCCTTTCATTCTTAGCATCTTCACTATACACTTCACAAATATCGCAAGCAGCTTAGTTCCCTCGATTGAACGCGAATAGGAGGTATCGAATATGCTCACTTTCGTCCAGTTGACATTCTATTTTGAAGGCTTGTAATCAAATAAAATAATATATGTAATGTAAAAGCAAACACAATATCTTGTAGAGCAGAAAATTTACTTTCGAATGACGTATAACCTTTACCATTTAGTTTTTCTTTTAGTGATCTTCTTTAACTTTGAAAAAAACGGACACAACTTATGTTAACATCTAATATTTACATTGAATACAATAAATATAAATACTGTTTAAAATTTAGATTAACGTACTCGTATATGAATGGAGAAAGACCAACTAAAATAAATATGAATGCAAATGTAAGTGAATGGTCAGATAGAGGAAGCCCAATGAAAGTGTGGTTAAATCAAAGGAATTTTATTTAAAAAAAAGGCTGTATAAATCATCGGAGTTGTTTGAGAAGGTGTAAAAGAGGCGAAGCTTATTTGTCGAGATAGGAAATTTTGACACTTTGTCTTTTTTGTCTACCCCAACAGGAAAATGGCATGTACGTTATGTAAAAATGTGGTGAATACAAAGAAAAAATATTTAAAACACGGTATTAAAATTCAACATGATACGATAAAGTGATTCAAATATACTCGTATTCAAAATATATATGTTATAAAGATTGAAAAAAACATCAAAGTGTGGCACCTCATGAAGAATCCTAAATGTTCTGTCACATTTAAGAAATGTTTTCTTCGTATGTTTATATTGTTTTATTTTCGTCAGCAATTTAAAGATATAAGAAGGCACCCTTACGTTTCTTCTAACGCTTAGAAGGTAGTATTCACTCAAAGGACCTTCCAGTTCCATCTACTGTAATAGTAGATGCAGAGCAGAGTATCCAACATATTCCTATTGAAACTTTTCATAAACGATGCATTCCGGAGTACAACCATTTAACACCTTAAACACTAACCAGAATACGTTGTCGTCAGCACCGTTAAGACATTTTATTGAGTTTAACATAAAGATTCAAAGAAAATGCAGCGCGGAAGATGTTAAAAAGAGCGTGGGCACAGTTATTTATTTTATTCATTTATTTAACACTTTTATTGCAACACAATCTGGCGGGCTTATTGCCAGGCCGCATTCTCTTCCAACCAACCAGACAAAAGTAAATGAAGCAAGTAACGTGGTCGCATAAATCATTCAAATGACTATCCAGCCCCACGAAATCCATAAACATATACGTGAGCATATGCCCACGAACCCCACAAAGACGGACAATCACCCGAACATTATTTTTCATATAAAGTGAGATATCGTCAATCAAAATGAAAGGAAGGGATAGGATGGTGGAGAGGAAAGGAAAAGAAAAATCAGGAATGAAACACGTTATTTTACTGAATAGAAATTAAGAGTTTTTTCAGTCACTTCTTAAAGCATGCCAAGGACAGAGCGAGTCTTATATTGGTTTGTAACTGATTCCAGAGTCTCACTGCATGGACAGTGAAGGACGACGTAAATAAAGAGGAGCGGTGAACTGGAAAGGCCAATAAACAATCTCTGTTTGAGCGTAGCGCTAATCCATGATTGGAAAGACGCTGAAAATTTTCGGCGAGATAAGAGGGTGCGGCGGGACAGTTAAGGATATTATACAATAGCGACAGTATGTGAATTTGGCGTCTATTTCTAACATTCAACCAGTTCAATGCCTTCTGGTATGAAGTTATATGATCGTATACCTCGTATATATGTATGTTAGTTAGTTGTATATGGACGGGACAGCAACTAAAATTGGGGGAGATGATAGAATCAGCTCTCTCTCTGCTAACCAAAATAGAAACATGACATGATAAAGATGGTGATGACAAATAGCGAGTTTTTTTACAAAGCAATCTTTTCCAAATGCAGATAAGAACAAGTATTAAATAAACAATTTTTTCTCTAAAATCCAACCCTATGAGGTCCGACTCTGTTTTGATTCCTATTTACCCCACCACGGGACGCGAGCGGCATACCGATTCGTAGTGAATAGCTTGAGGGCTGAAAAAAAATTTCATCATGTAACTCCGATATTTCTACTTAAAATTATTATACTTATAGACCAAACATTATATACCACATTAGTTTTGCTCATGACTTTGTTCGCGTAAGTGTTGGGTTTGTAAAAAATATCAAATCGTTTTCTTGAATAATATATTACTTTGATCAATATTTTTATTGTTTTAAAATATCAACTTAAACCAGTGGCAAATGGTTTAATTAATCATTTATAAAATTTACAATACATCATGTAATTTCAGTTACAATGTTATCTGCTTCAAAGTGTTAAAGATATGGGTGACGTTTGTAGCGTTAAGAATCACTTGAAGATAACCCCTTTTTAGGAACCATAAAAACCATATGAACACTACACATATGTGATTCACTTCACTCTACTATTAAGCCGAATTTATAACTATTTATTTAAATAACACTTTTATTGCAAATACAATCTGGCGGGTTTATTACCAGGCGTCAATATCTTCCAACAAACCAAACAAAAGTAAATGAAGCAAGTTCCATGGTCGCAAAAATCATTCAAATTACTATCCATCCCCATGAAATCCATAAACACATACGTGAGCGTATGCCCACGGACCCCACAAAGACGGACAATCACCCGAACATTCCTTTTCATATAAAGTGAGATATCATCAAACAATCAATTAAAGGAAAAGGAAGAGATGGTGGAGAGAAAAGAAAAAAAAATCAGGTATGAAACACGTTTTATTACTGACTAGAAATCAAAAGTTTTTTCAGTCACTTCTTAAAGCATACCAAGGACGAAGCGAGTCTAACATTAGTTTGTACATAGTCTCACTAAATGGACAGTAAAGGACGACGTAAAAAAAGAGGATCGGTGAACTGGAAAGGTCAATAAATAATCTCTGTTTGAGCGTAGCGCTAATCCATGATCGGAAAGACGCTGAAAATTTTCGGCGAGATAAGAAGGGATGGCGGGACAGTTAAGGATATTATACAATAGAGACAGTATGTGAATTTAGCGTATATTTCTGACATTCAAGCAGTTCAATGTCTTCTGATATGAAGTAACATGATCGTACTTTCGTAGGTTCAAAATAGATCTTAGACAAACATTTTAAAGATGCTGTAATTTGTTCAGCTGTTCCTCTGTAACATCCAAGTAACAGACGTTCGCATAGTCCAGAGTTGGAAAGAACAGATATTACACGAGTAAAATTTTGGTTTTAGTAGGCAGGAATCTTTGCAACACTTTAAGGAAATGAAGGCTGAAGAAGATCCTTAGAAGATCGACTGACCTCGTTTATTTGATCTCGCCATAAGAGAGTGTTATCTTTTAGCACTCCTAGGTTTTTAACAGTTTTTTTGTAATGGTATGATAGAGCCATCAAGTAATATTGAAGGAAATAAGTTAGTCTTGAATTTACCGAGAACCTGAGGGCTGCCAATGAGGATCGCTTGTGACTTCGTAGGATTAATGAGTAAGTCATGTGACCCAGTCCTCTCAGAGATCGATCACATATCGAAAGCGACCATATGTAAAAGTGATCACATATCCCACACTATCACATATCGAAAGATTTATAACGGTTTCTAGGTAGTTCGTCTTCCCTTGGTAAATTTTAAGCGACTTTCTTACCAAATATGTTTTTCTAAACATATATAGATGCGAGAACCTTATTTATCTAATGGCCGCAACAATCATCTTCCTATCCTTAGACTTTGTTTTTTTTAATCTGTCAATTATAGTGGGTTTGAATTCAGAATAAGAGCGCCCTTGAGTAGTCTGTTTTCAACCAATTTTTTTAAACTTAAGTGAATGGAAAGGTATAAGAATAAAGTAAGATTTCTTTTGGATAAGAATAAAGTAAGAAATCTTATAATAGTTTGAACGTAGCGGAAAAATAAACTCAGAAAATCTTACAAAATCAATGTTAATATATGACTAAACATCGAAAATAATGGAAAGCGAAAACATGGCAGGTGAATTTTCGACTATGGGAAAATAAGATGGTTTTTGAACTAAGTGATATCTCAAAAGCATCATGGCATTTTCCTGTTGGAGTAGAAAGAAAACACAGTGCTCCAAAATTTCCTACCATGATTAAACACCTTCACTTGTCCTATTTATTCACTCACGTTCATACATTTTCTGGTACAGTTCCTTCTCTTATTCCTTAGATTTTTTTCATTCGTAAGGTCAACCACTTCTCGTCCTAAAAGACTCTTCCATGTGTTCTAAATAACTCTTCTATATCTTCTTTTTCGCGAATCTTTATCACTTCTTGTATTAAAAATTGTTTGGTTAGTCTTTGGTAAATACATTTATTACAACAATGGGTTTTTCATAGGGTTTCACGATGAAAAATATAAAAGGAAAGGCAAGTGCAATTTATATGGGTGAGTAATGAAAGATTATAGCACGTCAAAAGTTACGGTATGTCAAAGTTATGAAGACAAGGTTTGGACACGTAGAACGAATGAATGATAAAATACTAACGAAACAAATGTATACTGCGAATGTGAATAAAGTGCGTAGTAAACTGGAAGCGGTAAGTATGGATGGATCAAATTTATGATATTTTGAAATAAGAAACGTAAAAATCCAGAAAAATCGAAATCCAAAAAAGTTGTATGAGACGGTGTATAAATATAGAATATGCGAAAGATACGTGTCGCCAGAGGAAAATCGGGTTCTCTTTTCCCTGCCTACGCTAACAGGGAAAGGGCATGATGTTATAAAGTAATTTTTTTGGTAATTGTTTTTTTTTTGCTTTATAATTGTGTGCGGTATATTGTGGGATGAATGTTTTGATCTGTCTGGAGTGATGAAATGTGAGGAGTTTGATTTTGCATGATGTATACATATTTTATTGAGTGTCACTGTTTGTCAGGTTGATGAGAATGTGCAACGGGGTTTTACATAATATAAAATCGGAAAGAGGTATCAATTTATTTTTTCATACTATATGTCCTCAGTGAGATACAGGCAAAAGCCTAGTTTACTGGGGACACGACAAATGAAAGGCAACAAACCCAGATCCATTAAAATTGTGTGTCCGAATTAAATTACCTGTTGCTTTTATCGCAAATCATGTATACTATATTTCTTGTGATTTATGAAAAAAAAAAATATGCATTGTTTCATGCAAAATATTTAAAAAATGGTGAGATGTTGATACCAACATTAAAAACAAGAAAAAACTCTTTTGAGGGACCAAAATCCCTCTTGAAACACTTCAGTTTTCATGAAACATGTTGATAGACAATAAAATTATAAGAAATTTCAACTCTCAAGAATACAACCACGTAAAATAACTCAACAATTAGTCTAAGGCAACTAATCCTCGCTTTAACGAACTTGAAAGTCATTGTACGTCCGACATTTTAACGTGAGAAGAGACCTTAGGTCGACCGCAAGACGTGATTCTACGAATGCAATCTGGATCAGTGACAAAGGATAGCCCAGGCCACATCTTACTGGAGATTTCAGTTGCCAAATAAAGTGCACCGATAAAATCTAAACTCCAAATGTGGACATTAGTCCTCCCTGAGAGGTGATATTATTTTTAAGGGTACATTGAGATGAACAGAATTATAAGTGGATGTTTCTTTTCAAGAGGTTATTGTGATATTTAGTAAATACAACAGTACCTGAATCTCAGTCCGACTATATACGTTAGGTTAACTTAGGTTAGGTAAGGTTATGTTATCTTATTAATTACTTTCAACGTATTTCTTTCACAACTGGTTTATTGAGAGTATTTACGTCTTTGTAGCTCGTTGAACAGATTTGACAGTGATAAAAAAAATAAAAAAATTAGCTTTTATAGAATTATTTATTATAGAATTGCAACCGAATATAGAAGAACTCGTGAAAAATCATAAAGCACAAATTTATTCTACCCAAAAGTGATATGGGTAGAATAAATACAGTAGGAATAATTTCTTGTTTTGATAGATTAAGAAATTATCGGTAAAAGAATAACTGCTTGTTAGAGGTGGATGTTATAAATAGAGTTAAGAAAAGAATCTTAAGATGGTTTGCTCATATGGAGAGAGTGAGTTATGAAAGATTTACTAAACAAATATATATGTTTGGAATGAATTGAGAGCAAGGAAAGGGTAGGTCAAGAAAAAACCAAAAGGAAATAGTTTCAGAAATTTTAAGTGAGATAAAGGTAAGAACCAGGAGAGCATGTATGAGAAAATGTATTAATGTGAGCGAGGCGCTTTTTTAGGGGCTAATCAGCTGCCTGAAATAAATAAAAAAAAACGTTATAAAGCGACACAAGAAATATGAACCCAGGTTGATTATTTTATTTTCTGCAATAACTTGTAATTTTCATATTCCGTCAATCTTATTTTGCAAACTCCCAATATTAAGAGTTTCCTCTTTCACGTTTTTGCAAAGAAGGCTCCCATTTTATCTTATTTGAAGCTTAAGCATTTTCTTTGATATGGCGACTGAAAACTTCAATGCATACGATTACATCAGATATAATTTTACTCATCAGCGTTTACAGACAGTGAAACAAAATTGTAAGAATGATCAGATATGCACCATTCTGAACATCGTTCAAGAGAAAATTTAATAAATATTGTATTATTAAGAATACAGTTTCATCCTATTTCCCTCCCTTTCCTATCCTTATCAATTAACTATTCCATTCATATTATCTATTCACTATTGTATGAGGATATTCCCCATATTTTCTTTTTTGACTTATTGGACAAAATTTCATGGATCGAAAGGGTTTAACCTTTATAATTTAAACAGGATAATGAGCAAAAAAATAACAATAAATCCATCAAATATGTGACTATATACATCGAGAAATGAATAAATACTTAATAATTTGAAAAAAATACTTTGGTGGTATATAATTAAAAATAAAAATACTCGAAACTTACTCTTACTTAAGATTATTTATTTTTTATAACCTCTTACAGCCAACTAGAATGTTTTTTAAAAGGTCTGAGGATAATAACAGACTAATATCATTTAAAAAAATGTTTAACAGCAGGAATGAATGACATATTTTACCTGAATGGTGGGAAAGGTGTTCAGTCTAGTTTTCACTTGGTTGTACTGTACAACAACATTGTAATACATGATTAGCTCTGGTGGTGCTATAGTTGCCAGACGTATATTTTTTAGTAATAATGAGTTCCTATCTCGAGTTGGAGCGCCCTTGAGGAGAGTTTGCTCCCTAAGCGACGCTGAATAAAATTGTCCTTAAAAAATGAAACCTGCTACCTCCGAATAGACAGGCAAGTGTTTTACCATAAGACATAATTTACTTCGCTGAAAAACTATATTCTTTTGATGTTACTATAACATTTAACGATATTTAAAAAGTATTGATTGAACAATGTATTTGTATTGAGGATATATTTTAGGATAAATTCAATAAAATTCATTATTAGATTTTTCTCCAAATAAAAATGTATAAATATGATTCCTCTAAAATTATTTAAAGGTACAGTGTACTCATAGCTTTATTTATCCTGAGAATGTAGCCAAGCTGTACACGGCGATAGCGTGCGATTGTATCGATTTCTCACTGATATATAGCACGATATATCAGATCACTGCCTGATGGCGCTAACTTAATGGATGTGACGCTAGGTAAGGAATCTGCGAGGAATCTAACTTATGTCATGTCTCGGGGAAATGTAATTTGTAGAGGAAATTTCTCAATTTATAGCTTTAATGTTATTGGAAGGATATAATACTTCGGTGCAAAAATATATATTTTAGATTAATTAAATATTTGATATAACAATATGTTTATTTTTAGGAGCTTAAAAGATTTTCTTAGATCGAATATGAAACATACGAGTATATGGATATTTTAACATACGAATATGAAACATACGAGTTTATATGTTAGATATTTTAACATATGAATATAAAACATACGAGTATACAGATATTTTATATTTGTTTAAGTTTAATTTCTGAAAATATCCTGAAAAAACACTATTTCAATTGATTTCAACACAATCGAAGGGGTACACAATAAATTAATTTATTTAGTACTTTTGTCTCGTCATCCTAACTGACATACTTAACTACGATCTTTTATTGAATTATATCCGCCTTCTTAAACTCTCTGAAAGAAAAAATATATTTTTCTTTATGTTTCAGTATAAGATTATTAACGATATCGTCGATAGCCTGATATATTGGCTAAAATCAGTTTCCACACTTCTGCTAGAAACACACGGAACCTTTTACAATTATTAAGTGGCAATGGTAATTTACTAACAAAATTTGTACGTAAGAACTCCTCCATTGTGAGAATATAACAATTGGTTAACTTTATACCTGGTTTAGTGGATATTTTTAATCTAGATGCAATTGAGTTCAGAAGAGTTCATCTCCGGTATTGTCTTAATCTTAGATCTTGACTGTGAGAATGATTATTACATTTCCCCTTAGTTATTATTTTTATTTAATTAATTTAGCATTTTTGTTTATTATACTTGAGCATTTTTCTTTCTCTCAGTAGTTTTTTTTTAATATTTTATTTTATTCTATTAACGACACAACAGTGTCTTATATATGCAAATTAATATAAGACAAGTTATTGACAAGAAATACAAAACTTTATCTTAAATTAACATGTACAGGAGATACAAAAGCATTAGTAATAATATATTACAGTCATTGTTTAAAATGATTTAATATTAACATAATATGTTATTCTCTCTTTCGGATAGGCACCATGTCTCGCAGCCGTACATCAAGATACTCCATACATAGGTCTTGATGAGGAGTATTCTCAGTTTAAGGTCTATATTATTTGATTCTATTATTTTCGACCTTTTATTAAATGCAAGTCTAGCCTGATGTATACGGCTGTCGACCTCGCTCTTGGACCGACCGTCCCATGTTATTTTGCTCCCGAGGTAGACAAACTCCTTGGTGTTCTTTAGTGGTTTACCCGACATCACTATTCTCATCTGGTGCTGCGCTCGGCCTACAGTCAGCAGCTTTGTTTTGTCTTTATTTATCTTCATACTGTAGTTATTTTGAAGTGTTATGTTATTAGTTATTATATATTTAAGTTTAATATATGTATGTACACCACAAAATATTACCAAACTTCACCAAGCAGACTTACGTTGTTGTCGAAAACTTAATTTATAGAGGTAAAGAACTTAGATTTGTTTTTAGTGGAACAACACTTCCATAGAACAAAAATTGGTTTTTTTGGGAATTTTATGGATAGATTTTGAGATATGGAAAACACATGGGCTCACTTGTAGAACCAAGTTGCTTTGCAGAATCGAGTATCGTACTAACATATACATAGATGCAACTGTATTGTACTATACATAGATACCCTTAAGGAGTCACGATGCTCAGTCATGAGCTACACAACAGCTTGAATGGAGTTTACTATACATTTAAGATTTCACGAGCATGTTTTCTTGGTGTAGATTTTGGATCTGTTATGTTACGAAAATTATTCCTAAAAACTCGAGTTTCAGCTGTCTTTCCATCTTTCACCGGGCTTTTTAGCATGCAATATCCTGCGGTGGTCTCATATGCCACTATCTAAGAATTATGTTTCTGTCCATCCTATCCATATGGTAACGCCTATATCCCTGTCTTTTCCTCCTCTATATGATGCATTTATCACATGTGTTGCAGATATGTTCGATATAAGAGCTTCTGACTTGATGTTTGAAGAAAGCTTGTTCTAATATTGTGTCTGCTTTAGTTTCGACACTTTAAGTTATAAACTGCCTGATCATATAGATTATTGTAAAGTTGAACTTTACTAACGATGCGCACGTGCTTGTTTTTCCAGACCACATCTCTTAAACAACCATAAATAGTGATTTCCTTATTTGCTTGTTCCTTAATTTCGTTACAGAGATCATCGTAGCTAGAAAGATCGAAACTTTATATTTAAATTACATCACTATCTTAACGAGCTTTATCATCGATGACTAGTTAACACCTCTTGTAATGTTTGGATATTGTTAAACTGTTTTCTGAATTGTATTGATATTTTATTTTTTGCTGAGTAAATATTGCTTTAGTTTGTAAAGGACACTTAAGTGTCATTTGTCTTTCCAATAAATAAATAAACGATATATCAGTTGAACTTTGAAAAAACATGCCTAAATAACATCTTTCCCCCAATATATCCAGTATTGAAGCGACCCAAAAGAGATAAATAGTGTCGGCGTGGAGCATGCAGAGTCCTCAGACCACAGAGGCGTCAGTGCTATTAGTCAAAATAAGCGACTACCGGATGGAGTGGGCCTGGCTGGGCCGAGCATTATCGCCCTCCGAGGTACGCGATGGACTTAATCGCCCACCCTGCGGTCTGTCCAGGAATGCTAAAGACGCCGAACTTGCGGGGCGTCACGCGCGTCGTGACAGGCTCGAGTCAAGATAATGTGCGCCCCATTAATAAGTGTTTATATGGAGAAAAAAATAGTGATGTAAACTTAAGATTTAAGTGATGAATAAGACGAAAAAGAACGCTGTGAGATAGTTTGAGCACATGAAACGAATGAATGAAAAAATCTAGTACAGTACCCGACGGTAATAATACACATCGGGCTTAAGAAAGAGACTGTCGGCCATAATCGGCTAACTTCGGCTTTATAGAGCGTCGTCTCTGTCATTCATGCACGTGTTCCGTCGCAATTGGTCAGTTGTCATCAAACGACAGAGACGACCCTCTACAAAGCCGAAGCTAGCCGATTATGGCCGACAGTATCTTTCTTAAGCCCGATGTTTATTACTGATCGCCGGGTACTGTATTGTACTGTGTGTGGATGGAGAGTTTACTGATGTGAAACAACTTACTCACTTAAAAAGGGGGGAAATTTAAGAAAGCTAATAAAACTCCACGGCACAGCTTCGTTTTTCAACTGAATCGATGTTGGAATGGTGAATGAATCCTCGATTACGAGGCCCAGCAACGAAAATGTGTATGTATATTTATGAAACTTTTAAAATTATATTATGTTGAAGAGTTTCTTTTTCTGCCAGATGTACCATGATTATTAATACAAAATAATAAAAATAAAAACATTTAAATATTTTCAAAAGATAGAAATAATTGTGTTTCAACACTTTCGTTAAACACACGATAACCTGTTGGAATTTTTATAATATGATAACTCTTCCAAGCAACCATAAACAAGTCTTAAATGAAAACCAGACTGGAAACCTTTTTTAAATCTTTATAACAACGGTAATTGAATCCACAATTCATAGACTTAAACATGGCAGGATGTTATCCAATATATTGAGATACTGAAAGATGCACTGTAGCACGAAATAAGAATAGTGTTTCAGTTTTGTGTTTGTCTATAAGGGAATGTTGATTCTGGACCATGCGGACGTATGTTACATGGATGTTACAGAGGAACAGCTGAACAAATTACAGCGTCTTCAAAATATGTGTCGAAGATTTATTTTCAACCTACGAAAGTACGATCATATAACTTCATACCAGAAGGCGTTGAACTGGTTGAATGTTAGAAATAGACGCCAAATTCACATACTGTCTCTATTGTATAATATCATTAACTGTCCCGCCGCACCCTCTTATCTCGCCGAAAATTTTCAACGTCTTTCCAATCGTGGATTAGCGCTACGCTCAAACAATGATTGTCTATTGGCCTTGGTTCACCGCTCTTCTTTTTTTACGTCGTCCTTTACTGTCCATGCAGTGAGACTCTGGAATCAGTTACAAACCAATATAAGACTCGCTCCGTCCTTGGCATGCTTTAAGAAGCGACTGAAAAAACTCTTCATTTCTAGTCAGTAAAATAACGTATTTCATTCCTGATTTTTCTTTCCTCTCCACCATCCCTTCCTTTCCTTTTGATTGATGATGTCTCACTTTATATGAAAAATAATGTTCGGGTGATTGACCGTCTTTGTGGGGCTCGTGGGCATATGCTCACGTATATGTTTATGGATTTCGTGGGGATGGATAGTCATTTGAATGATTTATGCGACCACGTAACTTGCTTCATTTACTTTTATCTGGTTGATTGGAAGAGATTCACGCTTGGCAATAAGCCCGCCAGATTGTATTTGCAATGAAAGTGTTAGATAAATAAGATAAATAAATAAATGCCAAAATTAACAAAAAAAATTGTGCACTGTAATGTTATTAAACTCACCTTGGTATTTGGAAGATAAACCTAGAAATGGAAAAAAGTGATAAAAACATAATAAATAGAACTGAAATGCGTTGTTTGCAAATAAAATGTGTTATACCAGAAGTAAAACATAGTAAGAAGTTGATATTAAAGATTAAATATAAAGATTGTGAGAGAGAACGGGCAAGGAAAGTACGGTTGGATCAAGAAAGGGAAATTAAAAAAAATAGAGGGAGCTGTTTGAATCTTAACCCTGAGAGATCGGCGCACTGCTATAGCAGTGGAAGAAATTTGTTCAACCCTTATTGTATTCTTAATTGAATATCATTCATTTAGAATACAAGGGGACATATTCTAAAATATATTTATGTTGTAAAAATATTTGTTTTTTGTTTTTTTGTTGTTTAAAATAAATATTTATCACGAACGTCCGAATCGTAAATATATCTCAGCACTAGATAGACAATTATATTTTTTTCTCGTAGCGCTCTCAGGGTTAAGGACACGTACGTTTTGTTTTGTTATAGAGGCGTCTGTCGTCTATACCTACCCCGTTACTGAAATTGCATAATGGTATGTATGTGTGTAACAACCCTTTACAATTCACATTTTAATGACAAGAACCAAAAATATAAACTTATTTGCACTACAGAGGTAGCGTGAGGGACGACTACAAATTAATCAGCAGTAATTACTTGAAATTATTCGAGAAATTTCTAACCTGGGAGTATATGTTTCCTCTGCGGGTGATCGAAATATGGCGATTAAGATGTAAAACTGGAGATAAGGAAGCCTTCCCACTCGATACCTAGAACTGAAAAAAAATTAAAGTTTTAATTAATTATTTTAAATGTTAACATTATTCTTCACAATGGAAACGGCCTGTATCATCCATCTTACTATGATTATTACCTGTTATGAGACAGCTGACTTACACCCACGAAATTCAAAGGTACAGAAACAAGTACGATCTCCAGTCGCTCGCGAGATTTAATTATTTTATTGAACTTATCTGATGGGTGAGAATTTATTATAGTGGTGTTAAATAATAAACCAACAATCTATAAAAAGCATTAACTTGTTTCTTCATATTTATATATCAGTAAGATACAGGCAAAAGCCTAGTTTATTGGTGACACGACAAATGAAAGGCAAGAAATCCAGATAATGAAGTGTCCACTTTAAATTACCTAATCTTTGTTGTTGTTTATCTTGTCGTTCATATACTATGTATACATGCAATAACTATTCATATGTTATGTAAACATGCAATAATTAATCAAATACTATGTATACATGCAATAAGTATTCATAGACTATCTATACATGCAATAATTATTAATCTAAATAAAAATGAGACAAACATGAAATAGTGCTCAGCCACCTCTACCCCAGATACGTCGTTGCATTCAGCCAATGATGTCATGGGAAAAATCGACTTGTCAGCTGCCTTGATGGGCATCGTCAGGTTCCAGCATCGTCCCGATCCACCCCCCCACCCCCCCCCCTCCCACTACGACAACACCGAACAACAACATGCCGTCAGCCGCGCAAGATGACGGTATGTTGCTGTTCCTGATGTGACAGAGAAAAAGACTGAGCTTGCCGAAGTAGATGTTGTATAGTGTGTGATAGATATTTAAATTATATAATATTTTATAGTTAAAGAATTAACATTGTGGAGGTTTAAAGATATTGTAATTTGTTTTATTAAACTTTTGGTCATGTTTTTGCTCCCCTGATGATGAGGTGAAAGTCTCGAAACCGGTAGGGTCATACCGTTACAAAAAGTGGAATAAACAGTGTTTGATAAAACAAATTACAATATTTATTTGTTTATTTTTATGTATTTATTTTCTCAATGATGGGTTAGCCCAATAACACTGAAAAATACAAAAATTGTTAACGTTAAAAAAAGTTATATATATATATATATATATATATATATATATATATATATATATATATATATATATATATATATATATATATATATATATATATATATATATATATATATATATGCATACATATGTATATATGGTATACATCCATACACATATATTTAGTAAATTAAATACGTTGATCAGTGCTTTTTAACGCGCCCAGTCTTAGAAGAAAATTTTCTTTTGCTTTTGATAATGTGATATGAAATATGTCAATATCCGAAGCAGTCCCGTTCAAAAGAGTTCAGGCTCTTCCAACAGGCATAGCAGCTGGAAGACCCGTTCTTGCATATGTTATTGAGAATAGTTCTTGCCGATGCAGTGTAGTGTAATTGTTAGGAACATTTAACGCTGATATTTGTAGTAATGCTCGCCATCTTACAACTCCTCGAACGAGTCTGACAATGTATACTAGGAGACGAAGATCTCTTCTTACACTCAAAGAGTTATACCCGAGCATGGCCAGCAGAAACTGAGTAGGATAAAGCCATGGATAGACACCAAACGCACTCATATAAAGATATCGTAGATATTTATTGTACCTTCTCCATCATGAGTGAGTTCTGCGCCCCCACCGGGCTCCAAATGCGAGCATTGCTTTCTAGTTTGCTATGGATCAATGAATTAAACAGCGTTTTGTGCACCACGGTAATAAGGTAATAAGGTTAGTGTTGAGCGTGACGATGGAAAAGTGGTGGCTGCAGCCTTATTAATTGGAGCTTCCCCGCATTTGCATATGCTTGAGAACATATTTAGTGCAAAAACCGCAGAAAACTCACCAACAATAAGAAGGTACATAGTCACCCCACAAGAAGTCGCAATGATTTTCGGTTTTCGTAAACCAAAACTATAAAGTCAAAATAACTTATTATTTTTTATTAAAAACTTTTATTACAACTTATGGTTTTGTTGTATTTTCACGTTTTGAAATATTAGTTTTCTTTATTTTACTTCTACGAATATCAGTGATTTAAATTCAAACAATTACTTCTATATTTTTTATTTTACAGCTGGTACAATAAAATTCATCGCAGATTCTTTTGTAACCGTAATAAACTATTAAATGATTAAATTGACTACAACAAAATTGCTTGAATATATAAAACCAGCCAGCATGCAAAGTTTACCATAGAATAGTAATTTTCAGGCTATTGCATTTCCTAGAAATCACGTGTAAATAGAATGTTTCACATCACAAAATCTTTAACAAAGGAATTGAAAAGCTGCAAAATAAACTTGTAATAGAATAATTAAAAAGTCTCTCTCGATTAAACTTCTGATTCTTAGAACTGGAGGCTTTAATTCGTTTCTGCATAGCCTTAATGCACGTGTATTTTAGATATGTTTTAAACTGAAAAACGACTACGTTTCATCAGCTGCTGAAAAATACGGTTAGGCAAAACGATAACGCATAATAATTATTGTTTCATTTTTAAAAATATCTTTAATTTTTTCAGAACAGATATTAAATAAACGTATATTTTATATACTTTTTAAACAATCTATAATATACTTTTTAAAATCAACATAATTTAAATAGAAAGGCAAACCTTTAAGTACATATCATCACGCCGTGTCCCTTGCGGTGTAGGCAGAGATAACAGTTCTCAAAACTTTTCTATCCATGTACACAATTTCGACCTCCTCTACATCCATATATCTCGTCATGAACAAATCTTCTATTATTCACTCACTTTACCTTCTTTCAAAATCTAGTTAATTTGGTCCAAACACGTCTTCTTCTCTTTCTATCTATTCTACTCACACTTTGCACTTCTGACCTACTCGCTTAGTCATTATTTTATCATTCATTCTCCTCAAATGTCCAAACCATCTAAATCCCCTTTCTTCGTCTTACTTAAAACATTCCCGAAGTATTCATTTCACTTCAAATGTCCAAACCATCTAAATCGCCTTTCTTCGTCTTACCTAAAACATTTCTGAAGTATTCATTTCACTTCAAATGTCCAAACCATCTAAATCGCCTTTCTTCGTCTCACTTAAAACATTTCTGAAGTCTTCATTTCACCAACTCAGACACTCAACCAATTTTCCTTATCACACGCATCTCCACAGCATTTATTTCAAGAGTATAATTACATAATAAAGCTAAAAACTTTTACTTTTCTGGATATACATAAATAATACACTATGAAAGACCTATGACGGAGTAGTCTAATTCCTTAAAAACAATTTTCATATATTTATCCCAAATACTATCACTCAGCTAAAATACTTACACTCTGCATTAATATCCTTACACATACTTAAATCCCAAAATATCATATACTATACATGATTCCAGCCCCACCACAATCTGAATGAACACTTCAAATTCATGTCCAACGACTTCTCATCATACAATATACATTTGCTTCAGCCATTCGGTCACATTTGGAGACCTCCACTCACCTTCACTTTAATACCACCTTGTTACTCTTTTTTATTGTCGTTTTTCTCAAGAATACGATGTGATTTCTAGCTGCAAGTAACTGTATATTTATAGTCCTAAATGATTTATTAACGAGTGTGGTCAAATTAAATTTTGCACCTCATCCGTTTCTATCAGAAAATGATTAAATGTACCTTGCGATATATTTATCAAAATGAAATATCTTTGAAACGGTTAAATAAAAGTATTTTTCCTTTACACAGGGCCAAAAAAAAGTTTATTCGAATGCAATTAATAATAATACCACACTTAGTGTAGAGCCAAATGTATTACTATCACATATTAGAAGATCTACAAATGTATTACTATCACATATTAGAAGATCTACAAATGTATTACTATCACATATTAGAAGATCTACAAATGTATTACTATCACATATTAGAAGATCTACAAATATATTACTATCACATATTAGAAGATCTACAAATGTATTACTATCACATATTAGAAGATCTACAAAGGTTTCTTTGTAGTTCATCTTCTTTTGGTAAGTTTTTTGAGATTTTCTTAACAAATATGTTTTTTTTTCTAAACTAATACAGATGCGGGGAAGTTCCTTATATAATGGCCGCAGCCACTACCTTACCTTTCTGACACTCATCTCTTTTATATTTATTTTTAATCAGTCACTAATAGTGGGTTCGTATTCTGAGTTATAGCGCCATTGAATAGTCTTCTCTCTAATCGGCACAATATAAATTTTCTTTTTATTATTATAAAAACCTGATTTGGTCGAATGTTATTTGACCGTATATATGTTATGTATAGATCCCATCTAAATTGCATCGTTTTTATTCAGGTCAAAGTAAAATAAGCGAATATACTGATGTATACATTTTATAATACTTTATTTTCGTAGAAAAATACTCACACACAATTTACCCCCTGGGTATATTATAGAACCTAGAACAAAATATGTACGAGATTTTTTCATTTCGAATTTAACATCAATAACACAGTATAATTTAAACTATAGAACACTGGGTCGTGTCTTGTTTATGCAAAAATATTTATTTTTGACAGCTCTACTTATACAATAAAAATTATGAAATAATTATGAAAACTGTTATCCTTTAAGTGATGAGTTCCTTCAATTCATCAAAAGGGAGAAATTGAAATATAAATTAATTCGTTACATTTCATTAAAAAGATAGGCGACGCCTGTATTTATCCTTTGTTGAGCATATTTGTAATGAAGATTCTTATTTTGTGTTGAGAATTTCTATAAGTTTCAACTATTTAAACATCTTGGTTTTACTCGCCTTTGTGTGTCTATTTCACCTTCGAGAAGCTAACTGGAGTAGAGTTGTGCTATTTTGTCTCTGAGTTCCGCAATTGAAAGAGCTCGCACTTTGACATTGCATTGTATTTTGTCTCTAAGTTACGCAATTGAAACAACTCGCACTTTGGCATTGTATTGTATTTTGTCTCTAAGTTACGCAATTGAAACAACTCACACTTTGGCATTGTATTGTATTTTGTCTCTAAGTTACGCAATTGAAAGAACTCGCACTTTGGCATTGTATTGTATTTTGTAAAAAATATTTATCGTAGAAATTGAAACGTGGACGTTGAAAAGCACTGAAAAGAGCCGAACAAATGCGTGCACTTCGGATAATATATGGGTTGATAATGTATAACAAGATACGAAAGTGATGAGGGTTGAATGTGTTGAGTAAGATGAAGAAGAGCACTTAGAGATGGATTGGGTAAATAGAACGAAAATAAATTAAGAAATCTATCAAAACAAATATGCTGCACAACAAATGTAAGTGGAAAGGGTGGTAGAGAAAGATTTAGGAAGGTGGGTTGTGACAAATGAATATCTTGAAAGAAGGAAAAATAAAAATAAGAGAAATTGTAGGAGTTGTATGGGTTTAGAGGAGAGGACAGTCTGGCGCTCTACTTACCCTAGCTGAGAAATGCGTGATAGTATGGATGAATTTACATAAGGTGAATGGCCGCGCAGTAATGCTCTGGACTTCCATGCGGAAGGTCGCCGATTCGAAACCCACGCTGTTCGACTCACTTCGAATAACACAGGAATTTGATCTGCCTAGTATTCGGAGACATAACCTATGACTTCGGTCGTATATATTATTTCTAAAAGAGAAAAACACCATGCTGATGTGCTCCAATCGTCTCACTTCGGATTGCCATCGAATCCAGTACAGCGGTCTGTAAATTATCTGGTGTACAACGGTTCACTTATTTCATAAAAAAAAAAAAAATCTCCACAGTACAGCTTTGCTTTCTAAATAAATTGACGTGAGATCGTCAACTACGAGGCTCTGCAACGATCCTTATGATGTATGTACCCT
The DNA here is from genome assembly GCA_949825065.1 of Odontocerum albicorne. Classification (NCBI taxonomy): domain Eukaryota; kingdom Metazoa; phylum Arthropoda; class Insecta; order Trichoptera; family Odontoceridae; genus Odontocerum; species Odontocerum albicorne. The sequence goes on along the minus strand of OX463849.1, from coordinate 29,595,585 downwards.
CCGTGTGTATCTTGAGCGCCCTTGATGAGAGTCTATTTTCTAATCGGCGCTATATAAATTAATATTTTATTATTATTATTAAAAAGTGTCATTAAAACAATTATATTTGACTTGATTTTTTCTCCTAAATTTTAAAATCGATTGTCCCAACTTCCTCTTTACTTCCTAATCGACCCCCACCATGAACACTCATCACAGGGCACTATTCTACTATGAGAACAGCATCCCTCATTAAGCTAACTCTACAATACACAGACCACATACCTTCTTCCTCGAATAGCATACAAAAAGGGTTTAAACTGAATTCTTATGGAAAGCTTTGATCCTTAGACTTGCATTTTTTTTTTCAGATATCCTGTCATATTTTTATTTCGAAAAACTGCACGGTTTTAATCGATTTGATTTTATTTCAACCATATTTGTGTAATATTAACCTTATATTGTTTTTATTATTATTACATGATGGTCATGATCTAAAGCAAGAATTCCCAAACTTTTTTCGGCCGCAGACCCCTTTACCAAAAACTTTTATAACCGTCGACCTCCTAGTCATTTACTTTACTTACTCAAATTAATAAGTTTGTACAGTACTCGATATTAAATATTTCACTAGATATCAAACTTTTCATTTTAACCACTTGTAATTAAGGATTGAAAAAGATAAAAGGACTACGGATTATGGCATTATCTTGTGCAACAATTAATATTAAAATCTGCGCTGATGAAAATTAAAACAATATAATACGAGCGGAGTTTTTTTTTTATTTTTTTACATTTATGAAATAAATATGTAAATTCAAAATAAGTTCAAATATTGACAAATATTCTTAATTATGTACCTATTGGAATCACAGATATGTTGAAGTAACAAACAAATAGCATTAATAAGGGGGTCTATTTTTGCTGTCGTAGACCCCGATTTTTTTATTGAAACTATCGACCCCTAGAAAAATCAAATCGACCACTTTGAGAACTCTTGAGCTTAAGCATGTTGTTGGTAGTATATGAAGCGACTACATGTATCCACATCTATCGGTCACTTGCTATTTGCAACAGTGTTCAGACTTTTTGCAGTCAATTCCTTCACCTGATCACTCCATATTACTAGCGCTTTGTTTCTTCATCCTGGCACACTCTTTACCATCATCAATTTTCTATAAGTAATGTATCACCAATTATATTAATTCAGGTAAATTGGTTTATGTAAAATACACGTCGTGCTTTTAATGTTCAAGTAAATAAAAAAAACAATATTTTTTTAACTCGTTCTAGTTTATACTTGATGAGTCATGGTGAACTACATGGTCTAATTGACCACTGTATTCCGAACCGGGGTTTACCGGTGTAATTTCCATTAATGCCAATGTAAGTCAAAATGGGTTTCAGTATTTTTTTTTACATTAGGCATATTGAATACCTTTCTATTTGGTTGAAAAGATTACAATAATACAATAAACCAGCCAGGTTGTGATGTATACAATGATAATGTTATAAAATCATTTGAAAATTACTTTTATATTTTGTATAGATGATTTTAATTTGTTTTTTATTTGAACATGAAAAATGACGCCCGATTTATTGCAGTATGGGCTGACCGTCTTCAGTTGGAGCTAATTATTTTTTTATTATGAGTTGTTTTTTTGCAGAATATCGATGTATGTTTACTTACTTCATAATAATTTATTTTTATATTATATAACCGCACAAACATAATTTTTAGTATATTTTATTGGTTTCATGCAAAAAGCAATTTGTTTTAAAGCTGTAAATAAAGGGTCTTTCAAATTGAGCGGTTTTTTTAATTATATTTTTTTTAATTCTTGAATGAAACACACAATTTGCTTTGACATCAAAAAACTTTTTACTGGTCATTGAAGTATAATGTATGACATTTAAACACAATAAACAATATCCCCCAAATGTCACCCCCTTGCAGCTCCACAGATGTGCACTCTTTTGTCAAAATTTTCGATGACATTTTGGTACAATTGCGGTTCTAACTCACCAATAACGCGAATAATTTCATCCTACAGCTCAGAAATTGATTGGGGGTCATTCTTAAAGACCTGGTTTTTCACGTAACCCCAGAGAAAATAGTCCGACGGTGTCAGATCACATGATCTTGGTGGCCAATTAACATCAACGTTTGCGGAGATCACAATACATAAAATAATTCAACAATATGAACGCGTTGTTGTATTGTATACGACGCCATTTTTATAAATATCATACATTACACTTCTCAAATGTCACAAGACCCAGGCAAGTTCGCGACGTCATCTGTGTTTTATCCTAGAATTTAAAAAAAACGCTCAATATGAAAGATCCTTTATTATTTAAAGATATTGTTTGTAAAATCAAAATCAAACGCTTTGATGGTTCTGTATCCTTAATTTATTTACTAAGTAATAGCTGCTTCACCATACGGAGATCTTGTCAAACTGTGGGTTAAAAAACTTAGCTTCGTGACTAAACCTATATATGTACAAAAGTGTTTATGTAGTGTATAAAAGAATCATAGTTATATTTTAAATAACGTCAAAGTACACCTAAATAGACATTTAAGGAAGTATTTAAATAGTTTTTTTCGGTTTATATTATTTATGGGTGTTCCCTCTGTTCCAGACACTTTTTATTTATTTATTTATGCCGTTGAATTCAGCCAGATATGTTACAGGCGAACGTATCCAAAGGGATGAATCAACTTCTCAGAGGCCTGGTTGGGTATCGTCAGGATCTGCATCCTCTCGATCACTCCGCTCCACCTTACAGCCCCCCGAAGGCAGCACCCCGGGTCTCAGAAACAGCATCATACCGTCAGTCGTGCAAGATAGCAGAGAAGAAAACAGAGCCCGGCGAAGAAGAAGAAGGTGTGTACAGTGTTTAATGGATATTTAAATTATATACAGTTATAAGATATTAGTGAAGATGGAAAAGTAGCGACTGCGGCCTTATAAATTGGAGTTTTCCCGCATTTGCTTATGTGTGAAAACATATTTGGTGAAGAAACCGTAGAAAACTCACCAAAAGGAAGGCGACCTAAATGGTACCTCTATAAAATATGTTACAAATGCAGATTATCGCAAAACACACACTAAAAAGCGATGACGCATACTATACGCCACGGACGTGTTTTAATTATATGCATGACGTATGTCGTACGTCACATACGCTTGAGCCTTGCGTGATGTTTGAAAATTAAGTTAGGACTAGTTGCAACCCGTGAAATATTCACGGAAGTAAAACAAATTATACATTTTTGAAATACCGAATGGAGCAAGATCAAAATAATATTTTTTTGGTTCATTAATGTTAAAAGTTTAAAATAAAAAAGGCACATCTTGATTGATGAATTATTTAATTCTCAAAAATCTCTTTATACACGATGTTTCGTGTATAAACATTACTGTTGTTCAATTTAAATCGTTGATAAAGTTTTCCTTGAAGACTTGTTTTAGATATATTGACTTTAATGTTTTCGCGTTTCCGACATCTTGAAAAAACCACATATAATTGTCTGCATTCAAAAGAAGAGCATAAGATAAATAAACACAAGTAATTATAAGGTTTAATATAATAGTAAATAAATGAATTATTTAATGAATTACAATTCAAAATAAATTGGCATCGTCCCCTTTTACACCGGTTCGTTCAGTATAATTTCAATATGTTTCGAAGTATTCCTCTCTCGCTCTCTTGTATTCAAAACTAAATTCTCGTATTCTTTCTTTGGCGACAACCGTACGGGTTTTGGCCTATTTATATTATGATATTTGGAAAGAAGAATAACAAGAAAAAAATTAAAGTTTATTTCAATGTATTGTATGATGTGTTATTCAATAAAACCTGGCTGGTTTGTTGGCAAATGGTAATCTCTTTCAACCAATCAGAATTATGTCAAAGAGGTCTTAAGTAAAAACCATACTTGAACCCATTTTTGAGATAAATTGAGTTCGAACGATAATCGAGCCTGTACCGTCGGATTGGAAAAAAGCATATTACCAACGAGACCACAGAAGACGTTGAATGCGGGCCTTGTGAAAAATATCTGATATATCAATGTATTATAATAAAAAGATCGGTTGCATTAAAGATCACTGTTAATTAGAGACGATTGTTTTAAGTAGAATCAAAAAAGAAAACGTGGAAAGATTCGGTTTACACACTGGTTCCAATAAAATTATTATAATAACACTTATATACCACTACGTTGTCAAACTCGTTCGAGGAGTTGTGAGCTGTCCAGCATTACTACAAAGATTAGCGTTAAATGTTCCTAACAATTACACTAGACTGCGCTGGCAGGAACTGTTCTCAATAACATACGCAAGAACGGGTCTTCCAGCCGCTATGCCTGTTGGAAGGACCTTAACTCTTCTGAACGGGACTGCTTCGGATATTGACATATTTCATATCACATTACCAAAAGCAAAAGTAAATTTTCTTCTTAGATTGAGCGCGTTAGAAAGCACTCATCAACATACTTAAGTGACTGTGAATATATGTGTATCATATGTTTGTGTGTATATACTCGTTTGTATACATATGCATTCTTTTTTTATTTTTTAAATAATTTTTTTAATTTTTTTTTTTGTTTTCCATGTAATTTTTCTTCTTTTTTAATGTCTTGTATTTTTCAAAGTAATTGAGCTAAGCCTGTTTTGAAAAAAAAAAAAAAAAAACACCATATCCCATTTGGGTGGGCAGAGAAAACCGATATTTATGCACACAATTCTCGCCTCATACATACGTCGTAAATACTCCTCTGTTTTCCATACTTAATTTTATCTGATTTCTAATTTTCTCTTATTCCACTCTTTGCTCGAATCACTTCTTCCTCACAAAGCGTTAATTCCAGAAAATATATTAGTTTTGTAAATATAACCAAACCATCTCAGGAATTATTTCCTAAATTCTACAATACTTTTTACATCTGTCTCTAACAAACTATTTTTCTTTATCCGATAATTTCTTACTTTATCAAACATTATATCATAATATCTGATATTTTATGCAAGGCATGAGTAGAGTTATTATTATTATTATTATTGCTGTATGCTGAAGACATGGTAGGGTTAGTAGAGAATGACTATGATTGCAGGGTTTGATAAGTTAACCATATACGAGGAGAAAGATATGAGATTTTTTTTAAATAATAGATATGACCGAAGTCATAGGTATAATTATACCATCGAACACTAGGCGGAAAAAGTGCGTGTGTCGTTCGAGGGGAGTAGCACAGCGCGGGGTCCGAACCGACGACCTTCCGCACGGAAGTACAGCGCGTTACCGCGCGGCCATGCACCTCATTAAATTTTGATTATATGTTGCAAAATCTAATCATGATGATAGAAAAGTGTGAAAGAAAAATAAACGCGATATATGGGTGAACAATGAAAGATTATAATTATATAGCAAGTTGACGAATTCTTCTATTTAAGTAGTATTTTCACCAGTGATGGAAGAGTTAAGATGGACATCAAACGGTATGTAGGAAAAGGAAAATAATACAATGAGGTACAAAAAAATATATACTAGAACCGAACGGTATCAAAATCTGTTAATATGTCCACAACAATATTTTAGTACAAACTTAATATATGGAAGGGAAAAGGGGGCATGAAGATATACTGAAACGAGTCGAATAAATACTGAAGAAACGCATGCACATTGTATAATAGAATACGGAATGAAGTGATTAGGGATGAATGTGAACTTAAGGCTGATGTATTAAATAAGATGAAGGAGAGCACTCTAAGATGAATTGAGCATATAGAAAGAATGAATGAAGAAATAATAACAAATTAAATGTTTAGTGTAAATTTGAGAAGAAAGCGTGGTAGAAAAAGATCAAGAAAAGTATGGCTGGATCACGTGAATGATATTTTGGTAGAAGGAAATGTAGAAAATCAGAGAAATCGTAGGTGTTGAACGAATGTGGAACAGGCGATGTATATGTAACGAAATAGTAAAGTCTGGTGGTTTGTCTTCTCTGCTTACCCCGACGAGGAAATAGAGTGATAGTTTGTATGCATTTTTATTATTTAAGGCATTAAGTTTTTAAATTTGCGTACATCCATTTACATAAATTTATTTAAAAGCTTTATTCTATACATTCATATACTGAAGATGGTACTTGATTGTAAAAGAGTGGTTATCATGTCATCAATTTTTGCAATTTTATTTTAAGTTATCCACAAAACAATTCGTGATATCCCTTCATCATCCGTCTGTTTCTCCCATCGGCTTGTGCCCGTCCGCCTACCCTCCCCGGGGCGAGGCCTCTCTGCATACCAAGCGACCTTATCAGCCAGCAAACCGCCTCCCTATACGTGACGCCATCACATTTTAAAGCCTCCACCTTCAGCACGAGAAGCAGAAGATATGCCAAGAATTTATTCGCAATTTTTCCTTATGTTTTCCTCGAGCCGATGTTTTGTTATGTTAAATCTCAGTGTTACATGTGATGGAAGAAAGGAATGTGAAGTGAATCGGAGAACAGCACGATAAGTGAATTGACGTGCGGCTGTATTGTGCCTATTCCAACTTTTAAGATCGTTATGTATCGGGTTGTCTAGAAAGTTGTTTCGTATTTTACAAAATGTCGTAAGATGTCGTTAGTACAAAATTTTCGTAACAAACTTCACTCCAAACGTTCTTAATATGTATTTTTATTCATTTATTTGTTTTAATTATTTATTTCTTTTCTCAAAACAGGCTTAGCCTTATTACTTTGAAAAATACAAGAAGTGTTAGCATTAAAAATAAAGAAAAAATATATATAGGATAAAAAAAATTATATAAAATAAAAAATAATGTACATGCATACATATATACACACAAACATACACATATATTCAAAGTCACTTAAGTACGTAAAATTTACTTTTGGTAATGTGATATGAAATATGTCAATATCCGAAACAGTCCTGTTCAAAAGAGTTATAGCCTTTCCAACAGGCATAGCGGCTGGAAAACCCGTTCTTGGGTATGTTATTGAGAACAGTTCTTGCCGGTGCAGTCTAGTGTAATTGTTAGGAACATTTAACGCTAATCTTTGTAGTAATGCAGGACAGTTCACAACTCCTCGAACGAGTTTGACAACATATACTAGGAGACGCAGATCTCTTCTTACGCTCAAGAAGTTATACCCTAGTATGCCCAGCAGAAACTGAGTAGGATAAAGCCACGGATAGACACTAAACTCTCTCATGTAGAGATATCGTATATATATTTTTTTTGTACTTTCTCCACGATGAGTGAGTTCTGCGCCCCCACTGGGCTCCAAATGCAAATATTGCATTCTAGTTTGCAACGGATCAATGAATTAAACAACGTTTTGAGCACCACTTGATTTTCACACGATGTGAGGGTTAATTTGGGTTTTCCAAAATAATGCCCTCACGTCATAAATGTATGAGTATTGTATTTGAATTTAGTATAGTTTACGCCTAGCATTCGCTAGACGCCATGAAGTTTTTCGGAATACCCGCCTTATTGCTTGTATCGCGGAAAGATCGAGAAGTGAGATTCTGAACGCGTCCACTTTAAACGCGTCCGCGTTTGTTTTTTCCGGGACGCTCTTCCAAAACGGAAATAAAACTGGAGACGCCCACCAATTAGCCAACGAGATAGACCGTGTTGCTATCTGTCCCCAAGTTGGAGGGAAATTGTGCGTCGTTCTGACCGTTATACTAATGTTCATAATTGTGGTTAATCCTAGTCGGTATGTGGGCGTGATGATATCTGAAGGTATTTCAGTATCATGGAAACGGTTTCCATTCTTTGCTGTGCTGGCTGATCCCCGATACGCCAAAGACGCGTCATGGACAACAGATTCATTTCGAGCATTCAGTAACTGCGGAATTACTAGCGTCACTGGCTAAGTCGAACCGCCTTTGTTCTAATTCCTCGCTCGAACGCGGTCTGCTTATGGAGTAAGCTCCTGGACCATGCCTTTCTACGAAGGCGCCGATCGGCCGTTGTAATCCGGCTTCATCTGAGAATCCTGGCTAGTGAGATCCTGCCGGTCTGTAAAGGCCATAGCTGTTGCTAGTAGTCATGACGTTATGCATTGCGCAAGTAGAACATTAAGTGTTTAAATAATAATAAAGCTGTGCTCTGGATGTGAGCTGAGATTGACTCAAACATCAGGTATATATATTGTAACCCCATTCTACCTGTGATATCTATGGTGGTAATCGATGTGGTGAGCCTTCTTAGAACCCCTTTTGATGACTTTCCTTGTGTGAAGTTTATTTGTTTTGTCGCCACGTGGGTTTGCGAGATGGTCCTGGTGTATCTAGCGTGTAAATCTCCCTCGTCTCCGTGAGACAAGGAGTAGAACCATATCTGCCGTAACCTCATTGAAGCCCTCTGGATAATTCCAGAGGATGTTTTAAATATAAAACTTTTAACAATCCATATGTGTTTCTTTATAAACCTTCCGATCTCCAAGCTTCGTCATGAGTAACCAAGTTTCCAGAATCCTAACGATCTCCAGAGATGTATAGAGCATTGTTTAAACAATACTGTTGAGCTAGTAAAACGGTAAAAGTCAATGCAATTTCTGTTGTTGGAATATAGCCTTGTAGAAATAATTTTGTAGTTTTCAAAAATCCGTTACGTAATTTTGAAAGTTCCCAGATTGCCGCGCTTACGCGCGCAAGTGACCAGAATACAACTAGCGCCGCTCTCGTCATAGAGAAAAGAAAATCGTAGCTGTCAGATTTTGACAGATATAAATCAAAACAACCTCAAAAGTTGTGTACGTAATGGATTATAAGGGTCGATGTTTCATGGCCACTAACGTTGGAATAACTTATATTTATTTAATTTGGATGAAAGGCTATCCCACGAGAAACATGCCTGACAACGACTTAGAGATTATCATTACAAATCCTCGAGTTTTATACGCTGAGTTACAGATAATTTCTAAGTGATGACCAAATGCGAGATTGCTTTATAAAAGGTTATAGTTTATCGCATTTTTTCTGTCATTGATTTTCGAATCATCATAAATCTTATGATTATCTCATTATCTAACTACGACGCAAACATTAATCTAGTTTACCTTAGATCCAAATAAATATTACGAAACACTCCCACCCCTTGCAATGGTATTCGTCGAAACGTGTAATAACACAATAAAAGCGCTTTTGAGGAGAGTTTGCTCTCTAAACGGCACTTCTTAAATTGTCCTTTTATGTTGTTATAATTATATGTACATACATACATATCATCACACCGTGTCCCTTGCGGAGCAGGCAGAGAGAACAGATCTCCAAACTTTTCTATCCGTACGCACAACTTTCGCCTCATTCATATGAATTGTAACAGAATCAAACCCGTAACCCTCGGGCTAGAAGGTCTTACAAACTAAGCAACGAAGGACATCATTTATGTGTTTTTATGACAAGATACAAACGATTTATTGACACAAGTAAATCTTTTCCAACCAAACAAGAAGGTTTAGCATAAAAGTGTGACTTACTGGTTGATAGATCACAACGTTTGCTTTTAATTCTTCTTCATCTTGACTCCAATTTGAAACTTGACTTTGCTATAAGTTGCGCACATTTTTCTCCAATTATCTCAGCATTCGACGCTCTACAAAGCCGAAGTTAGCCGATTATGGCCGACAGTCTCTTTCTTAAGCCTGATGTGTATTACTTACCGCCAAGTACTGTACGTTAAATACAAAGAAAGGAAGGTAGTGGGTTTTTGTAGTTAGATTAGGTGTTTTCCTGCATTAGCATATATTCATGAAAACATATTTGTTAAGAAAACCGTAGAAAACTTACCAAGAGAAGACGAACAACGAAGAAACCTTTGCCGCACATTAAGCCAACACAACACGTCAGCTTCCTCGAAAAGACATTTTTAAATTTATTCAAGAGTATAAAAGTTATATTCTAATGTATGTGCCTATCCAAGCATCAGACATCCACGCCATTTTGAGAAGAACGAGAAAAAAGAATAATGGTCTTATGACTCGTGTCGTTTTCTAAATGGTCGCGTTCACCCCGGCCGTTAAATAAATGGTTATATCATTCATGGCTACATCAGGTGAAAAATGTTGCAAGAAATATGGCGACATCTTAGAGATTGAAGTTACTGGTTGAAGGGGGAATCAGCCCCCCCCACGATTTTGGCAGAGCTGGCTAACAGAGTGCCACAATCTGCCTTAATCTCAACCATTATCTCTGCCAACCTGACTCATGTCTAAAGAATTTTAAACTCTTTTTAGTTTCAATACCAATGACTCGATATGGTGAAAAAGTAGGCTTGTATTTAGCTTCCCGGGAAGCCAGCAGGAATTTCACAAACTCACTGATCGACAATGTAATGGCTTGTCTAATAAACCTTAAACTAGAGCAAATCGAAATATTTACAGTGAAAAGCAACGAGATCTACATCAATATTGTTAAGAAAATGGTAATATATTTTTTTTTCAAGTTTGTGCATGAGAACAAAGTTTGCGGTGAAAGTTACAACTATGAGTTAAATCAGCAACACTAAAAACTAATTTTCTAAAAACATCAAAATTGGAACATTCCGATCGTTAAAGCTTGTACATTTAATAGAAGTATTGCCTTCAAAAGCGCACGATAAACAGCAAACTTGGAGGATGTTTTTAAATAATCAGACCATAATTAACGTGAAAATTAGGCAAACTGGAACGACGTATGTAAATAAAAAAACCCAAGATTGAAATAAAAAATATCCAATGACCGGCAAAATTGAAGCACGTCTTTAATAAACAGACAAAGATTGAGATAAAAAATACCCAATGACCAGCAAACTTGAATGACGTATTTTAATAAAAAGATTGACATAAAAAATACCCAACTAACAGCAAACTTGAAGGACGTCTTTAATAATCAGACAAATATTGAGATAAAAAGTATCCAATGACCAGCAAACTTGAAGGACGTCTTTAATAAACAAACCAACATTGAGATGAAAGAACAGCATCTTCATGAATATATACTATACATACACATATACCACCACGCTGTTTTCCTGTCGGGGTAGCAGAGAGAAAAGACCGTCATATTTTTTATCGCGACTCACATATTTGACCTCATATTCATCCATATACCTTCTCATACAACGTCTACCATTTCTGTGATTTTTTACATTTTCTTCTTTCAAAATATCATTCACTTTGCTTAACGATACTTTCCTTGGTCGTCCTCTACCACGTATTTTACTCACTACCACGTACTTTACCGGTCGTCCTCTACCACGTACTTTACTTTACGCGCTGTATATTTGTTTTCTAAGTCTTTTTATATTCGTTCGCTCCACATGCTCAAACCATCTCAGAATGCTCTTGTTCATCTTACTCAAACCATCTTAGAATGCTTTTCTTCATCTTATTCAAACCATCTCAGAATGTTCTTATTCATCTTATTCAAATCATCTCAGAATACTCTTGTTCATCTTACTCAAATCATCTCAGAATGCTCTTGTTCATCTTACTCAAATCATCTCAGAATGCTCTTGTTCATCTTACTCAAACCATCTCAGAATGCTCTTGTTCATCTTACTCAAATCATCTCAGAATGCTCTTATTCATCTTACTCAAACCATCTCAGAATGCTCTTGTTCATCTTACTCAAACCATTTCAGAATGATATTGTTCATCTTACTCAAACCATCTCAGAATTATCTTGTTCATCTTACTCAAACCATCTCAGAATGCTCTTGTTCATCTTACTCAAACCATCTCAGAATGCTCTTGTTCATCTTACTCAAACCATCTCGGAATGATCTTGTTCATCTTACACAAACCATCTCAGAATGCTCTTGTTCATCTTACTCAAACCATCTCAGACTTGAGTTCATATTCATCTCTAATCACTTCATTCCGTATTTTGTTATATTGTTACACCATATATTATTTTAAGCGCACACAGGAATTTATTGGCGTTCTAAATGAGGAACTTTTCGAGTGCAGTTCGGTGGAGGCAAATTTCGCAGGAAGCAATATTCAGGACATGTTTGTAATGTCGAAGATAATGATTACCTGAATGAACACGTTATTGATTTAAACTTCTAGGATTTTATCAAAAACTATGCGTAAGGGAGGAATTTTCTAATATAAATTCAGCAAAATAGGATATCGTATATTACTAAGAATACAACATAACTTTAGGTATCTATTGGAATATATCATGTAGTATACTGTGTCAATGATCTAACAAAAAAGGGACATTTTATCGAATATTGGTACACAGGTTTTAATTTTATTACCCATAATATGACTTTTATTATGATTAAATGAGTATAAAAGTCAGAAGTGTAAGGTGCGCGAGGAAGAGGTAAACCAAGTAAAACGTGGCTGGACCAATTTATTAGATTTTGAAAAAGGTAAAGGGATAAATATGAATAGTGGAAAAGTATGCATGACGAGGTGAATGAATTTGGAAGATGTGAAAGTTGTGTACTTAAATAGAAAAGTTTGGAGATCTGTTACCTCTGTCGACCCCACAATTGACATGGCGTGATAATATGTATGTATGTAATACAGCTTTAAATTCGTCAATGGTAAGACAGAACGAAGAGTATATGTATGATACATAACCCACATGACAAAGTGGTCTGTTCGGTAATGAAAAATTCATATATCTTTCTTAAATACTTAAAAACTGAGCTTTTGTATTCACAGCTTTACACCTACTTACGAATCACATGTTATCACGAGAACAGTTCTAACGGCATCAACATTATGTTTATCAACCTAATCTAACCTAACCTAACCTAATCGAGCTATAGAGTCCATTGCTCTCTACTGTTCCAGCATCTGGGGGGAGGCGTGCAAACGGAAGGCAATTCGCAGGAAGCTGGGTCAAGCGCAGAGGCCCATGTGCATAAGGATCTGCCGAGGATATCGCACGATCTCGCTGAATTCAGCGATGGCCATCTCCGGCGTACCACCTCTCGCTCTTCGAGTCCTGGAAGCAGCCGAACTGTACCGCGTGAATCCGCGCTAATCTAACCTAACCTAACCGCATCAACATCATGTTCATCAACCTAATCTAACCTAACCTAACCGTATCAACATCATGTTCATCAACCTAATCTAACCTAACCTAACCGCATCAACATCATGTTCATCAACTTATCATTATACAGTTAACATCCGCTTCAGTTATATAGGTACTTGCGTATGTGGTGACCAGCAAAAACTCGTCTCTCCCCATATTTTCATTTTACAGAGCTACCTTATTTTACACGGAAGTCTTTTGTTATTTTGATTGTTTTATTGTCATGGTGATTAGTAGCTGCCTGACATGGATTCTTGGAAGGCTCTTGGGGTAACCGTAAATCGATTTAATCACTTTCAAGAAATCGTTTATGTGATGACGATGTACAAAAATATAGTGATATTAAAATAAGAATAACTTTCCTTAAAAACTCTTAAATTTTATAAAAGACAATTTCTATGGTTGGTGTTCGTTCAACATAAATTTAGATAAAATGAGGTTTGAAAGTTTTTTTTGAGAAAGTGGATAAAATGTGAATATTGCTGAAAGGAGATGAATTCCCGCGTAATGTCATATTTTGAGAAAATTGAATATTAAATATTGATGACTTGTTTTTCATCGGGGGAATGGTTTTATCCAAATATGGTTCGATATTTTACCAGTATCAAATTTGATTAGCGATAGCTTTTAGATTGTAAATAAAACATATTTTTTTCAATTATTTTTAAACGTATAATGATAATATACAAAAATATCAAACAGTGATTTATAATTTAGGGAATTTTTGCAACCTTGCCGAATCTGATTATATCCTATTGAAGAATCTTGGGATTGTTTCCTACAGCATTATTTTACCGTAGTAATCTTGGGATAATTACCTGCGGCATTCTTTCACCGTAGTAATCTTGGGATTGTTACCTGCGGCATTCTTTCACCGTAGTAATATTGAGATTGTTACCTGCAGTATTCTTCACCGTAGTAATCTTGGGATTGTTACCTGCGGCATTCTTTCACCGTAGTAATCTTGGGATTGTTACCTGCAGTATTCTTCACCGTAGTAATCTTGGGATTGTTACCTGCGGCATTGTTTCACCGTAGTTATCTTGGGATTGTTACCTGCAGTATTCTTCACCGTAGTAATCTTGGGATTGTTACCTGCGGCATTCTTTCACCGTAGTAATCTTGGGATTGTTACCTGCAGTATTCTTCACCGTAGTAATCTTGGGATTGTTACCTGCGGCATTCTTTCACCGTAGTAATCTTGGGATTGTTACCTGCGGCATTCTTTCACCGTATTAATCTTGGGATTGTTACCTGCGGCATTCTTTCACCGTAGTAATCTTGGGATTATTACCTGCAGCATTTTTTCACCATAGTAATCTTGAGATTGTTACCTGCACCATTCTTTCACCGTAGTAATCTTGGGATTGTTACCTCAATGACTCTTCATACATTGTCCTCCCAATTACTCTTCAAAGTGCACGCATTTCTACAGCCTTTATTCGGCTCTTTCAATATTATTAATAAATCTTTTTTCTACGTTCATGTCTCACTCCTGTACATCAAACTGGGTTCTAAAAGAATCTAATAGACTATCTAAAACAATGGAGTTCGGTCAAAATACATATGTTCAAAGGCCTCATTGACTTTTCCCTATCTCTAATATATTTCGTTGCTTTTCCATCAGCTAAGGAAATACTAACTGAAGAGAAAATTTCTCAAATCATACCAATATTTTATTGTTCACCCATGTATTGCTGTAATTTTACTTTCACTGTTTATTTTGGTGTTTTATAAAAAATAATATTTTAGTAACTTACGAGTATATGTTGTCATGGTTAATCATTACAAGGATCGTGTGATCCTCACGATAGTACATCTCCAGGAACAGTAATTATGGTATTTGATAATTATGTTAAGGAGTAAGTGGAGCAATCCTTTAGATTGTTGAGATTCCTGATGAGAATAACAATACAATTTAGAAATAGAACTTTCTGTATAGTATTATTCTATTCTATATTGATTATATTATGATAAGTGTTGCTAAGAAGCAGTCTGGAGTGTGCGTATGGAATTCTTACTATAGGTTGTAAAGTGGCTTAATTGAGGTGGTCCAATAGCAATTCTTGAAATGTCTATGTCAGGGATGGGCATACATGAGGTCAACGTGAGCCACATTCTGAATTTTCATATATATAAAGAGCCACACCATAGTCACGTTCTCATTTAGTATTAAATACACTAATTCTAATTTATTACATATTCTACATAAATCTTAATTGCTGTATAAAGTATAAAAAATATACATATAAGAAAACACAAAATAATTAGTTCAAAATTTATTTAATAATTATAAAATATAATATAATAAAAAGTTTATTTAACATATCTCTCAAATTTAGTGTAAAATTTGTTACAGCCATTCGCAGCAATTCTGCCAAATCCTCGTTTGTTAGCTGCGAACAATGTTTTGATTTTACAAACTTCGGTTTTTTTTCGGTTTGATTTTACAATTTTACAAACGGTTTGCGTGGTTTGCTCACATAAAGAGGCAGGAGATGCGCGCGCACCCTACACATTGAAATCACAGCACACACGTATATACCAATACTTGCGTATTTAACAGATACATTCATACATGTGCATCTTGTCCCTTACAACAGGAAAGGAAAGGAAAATTGGAAAAATACAAGTACAATGGGGAAAGAAAGTATCTATATTTTTATAAGAGACATTGGGAGCCGCACTTAACCCAACGAAGAGTCACATTTGCCCACGTCTGGTCTATGTCATAGAGAACTATTTAATAATAATATTTATAGCGGCCAATGGATAAGGAACTTCTCCGCATCTGCGTATATTTAGAAAAATATACATGGTAAGAGAAAATCGCAGAAAACTTACCAAGGGAAGGCGAACTACAAAGAAGCCTTTGTTGATCTTCAGATACGTTTATTATAGGTGAAAGTAAACCGTTCGGCTTAAGATGTAGTGTAGTTTATGTTTATAGTTTTTATTTCATTAATGTATAACAAGAAAATTTATAAATACATAATTTGTGAAAAAACAACAGGTAATTTAATGTGGATACACAATTTCAATGGATCTAGGTTCGTTGCCTGTAATTTTTCGTGTCCCCAGTAAACTAATCTTTGCCTGTATCTTACTGATGTTCGAGTATTATCATAAATTTTGATAAAACTTCCCTAAAATGGTTGTGTTCAATCGCTTACTTAAAATGCACACAACACCCATAAATATATGTAACAATGTTGAGACAGAAAAAGATCGCTTACTTGAATTGCACACAACACCCATAAATATATGTAACAATTTTGAGACAGAAAAAGATCGCTTATTTAAACTGCACACAACACCTGTAAATCTATGCAACAATTTTAAGAGAGAAAATGATCGCTTACTTAAACTGCACACAACACCCATAAATCTATGTAACAATTTTGAGACGGAAAAAGATCGCTTACTTGAATTGCACATAACACCCATAAATCTATGTAACAATTTTGAGACAGAAAAAGATCGCTTACTTGAATTGCACACAACACCCATAAATTTATGTAACAATTTTGAGACAGAAAAAGATCGCTTACTTAAATTGCACACAACACCCATAAATCTATGTAACAATTTTGAGACAGAAAAAGATCGCTTATTTAAACCGCACACAACACCTATAAATCTATGCAACAATTTTAAGAGAGAAAATGATCGCTTACTTAAACTGCACACAACACCCATAAATCTATGTAACAATTTTGAGACGGAAAAAGATCGCTTACTTAAACTGCACACAACACCCATAAATCTATATAACAATTTTGAGACAGAAAAAGATCGCTTACTTAAACTCCACACAACACCCATAAATCTCTGTAACAATTTTGAGACAGAAAAACATGGATTCATTTGAAATTGAAGAAAACAAACCTTAACTAAAAATGTAATTATTATATGACGGTTGCGATAAAAAAAATAAACACGATAATACGGCGATAAACATACTTTTATCAGCTTAAATGAATTGAGTAATAGACTTAATATTATGATATGTTGTGCACAGCTTCAGGAATACTCAAGCAGATATAAAATATTTTTCATTGTTCTTATGTCGTGTAGTGATTTTTTACTTTTTGATCTTCAGTCGATTGAGAGCCGTAGACTGATCTTGAGTTATCATATAAAATCTTAAATTGACTAACCTAATAAAATACAACATGTCTATCTCCATCAGCAAGACTAAATGAATGACGATCAACGACACACCAATTGAACAAGTTACAAAATTTAAATACTTGGGTGCTAGTATAATGTGCAATAATGAGCTCTATGACGAAGTACTTGAACAATTTTGATGTACAGGATTGAGAGGATCACAAAAGGCCGCAGCTATTTCCGGATGTTTAAAGAACACTATCTGGAAAAAACAAGCATACGAACATCCAAAGCAAGGTGAAGATATACAAGACCTGTGTCCACCCCATAATGACATACAGCATAGAGTCCAGTGACGACACTGTCAGAACAAAAAATCTCCTTCGAACCAGCGAAATGAAGGTACTCAGGAGTATCACTAGCAAAACCCTTCGTGATAGAGTACGAAACTCAGAAATCCGAAGGATTTGCGAAGTTGAAGATATTGTCAGATGGGGACGATAGAGAAGGAACACACATGTATTCAGAATGGCGGAACCAAGAGCCGTAAGAATGGCCAGGGGACAGTACCCGCCAAGCAAGCAGACCTCCAGGACGACCTCCCAAAAGATGGAAAGACAGCTGGCAGTCAACGTCACAAGAGGGGAAACGATGATGCAGGAGCATAACAGGCCTAAAAGAAGAAATAGACTAACCTTCTAATCTGCAACAAATTGATTTAAGTTTTCCTTGTCGCCATCTTAGAAGTCCCACTTTATTAAGTCTAGCCACATTTAGAAATAACACACCCTTCTTTAACCCAATAGTGAAGATGTGTCCAGAGTAAATTACGGTAGCTGACTGGGATGTTGACTGTCTGTGCTTAAAGGGGTGTTAACTTAATTGATGGAAGAATGAGGATTTTTTTTCCATTTAATCATCATAATTTATAGCATTTTCACAGATTTGTTAACATGACTGAACTGTGCATAAAATGAACACTGATAGCTTGAATTTTAACTGTTGGTATTATTTAGAAATGATCATCATTGATTTATGTATTATAAGTATTCCATTAAATTAAAATACTGGACCGAAGTTTTGTTATTTTTAACATATATTTTTTATCTTTCGCACGCTCTATCTAATTTACTATGTTTAACTTTATTCCAATAGCTAGAATTTATAAATTCATAATCGTCCCTTTTTATTTTAATTATATTTAAACTAAAACTATACATCCTCTTTGTACAGTAACGTATGCCATAAAACTCTCCCTTTCAGATCCATCTACAGCCTCACAAGTTCATGTTGTAATCAATTGATCTATTGCCGGTTTCTTTATAATTTTATGAAGATAATATGGACATCAACCCTTCCCTCCATGTGACGTGTAACTAGTACACGTTGCTTCTAAAAACTTTAATATCTCTTTAAATATGTTATAATAAATACTGGGTTCAGATTTTAGGTATTCTTCCACATTGAATGAAAAAAACGAATTTACGCATTGAATGAAAAAATAATATTAATAATAATTAGCACTTATCGGCCATATCAGAGATATTTTGTGAGAATCGGGAATAAATTCACCAATACAATCAAACGTGTGCCAGTGTGTGACGTAGTATGTTAATTCTAAAAATCCGCCATGGGTGAGAAAGCGACGCTGTTTACGTCTCACTCTCACTCTACTTCGGTATATGGGAACGCAAAAAATAGAATCTCTGTTCGTTCGCTTCTCTCTTTTTAGTAGCTAACTGGCTTTCGTTCGAGGTGGTCGCTCCGTCCGTTTTGTGAATGTCGTCCGATGTTTTTTTTCATGTTTTCAGCCATTAAATTTCAATTTTTATCACTTTTGACTTCAAATTTAATTAATTTAAGCAATTGGCTATGAACATTTTTATTTTTCCGATTTTAAATCGCCAATTTTTACATGTGTAATTATGTGTATTGAATTCACATCACTGGGTCGCGCGGATTTTTTTAACACAGGAATGGAGAGATTAATATACATCAAGGAACCAGCCCATAATTAACCTGTTCTAAGATGACTGAGGGATTGTCACAATTCAAGCAAAATTTAACCGTGAAAGATTCAAATGATTTTATACTCAGATGAAAATCTTGTTTAATAATTGACTTTATATTTATGCATACACAATGGATAAGTTTTGTAAAATTTATTTTCAGAAAAGCCAGAAAATGAATTTTATGTGTTGAGTAATGTTGAATAAATATATTGTTTTCTACAAAAGAACTGGAAACTTGCAAAGTTTTAAGAAATGTCGTCGTTGCTGGGTCTCGTAGTCGAGGATTCCTTCGCCATTACAACGTAAATTCTTTTGGAAAACGAAAGTGTCCCATGGAGTTTATCTATCTTTATTCGCTTTTCAGTAAGTAAGCCATTGCACATCAAACAACTCACTGGCACACTGCTGTACTGGATCCGATGGATATTAAGCAGAATTGGGATTGTTTAGCACACAAGAAATAGTATTGTAATTTGTTTTATCAAACACTGTTTATTCCACTTTTTGTAACGGTATAACCCTACCGGTTTCAAGGTTTTCACCTCAGCTTCAGGGGAGCACAAACAAGACTCCCCTGATGATGAGGTTAAAGCCTTGAAATCGGTAGGGATATACCGTTACACGGGCAAGAGAGGTGTGGGGAGACCACAGGCTTGATGGTCGGACGATATAAGACGGGCCGCAGGGGTGAAGTGGATGCAGTGTGCCCGAGATAGGGAGTTGTGGAAGACCAAAGGGGAGGCTTTTATCCAGGGATGGACCCAGAACGGCTGAATAAGAAGAAGAAGACGAAGATACCGTTACAAAAAATGGAATAAACAGTGTTTGATAAAACAAATTACAATGTCTTTAAACCTCCACAATGTTAATGCCTTAACTATAAACAATATATAAATAGTATTGTATTATATTACACTTTCGTTATATACAGTACAACCTTGAGGGCTTATTGCCATGTGGCAATCTCTCCTAACCAACCAGAAACATGTTAAAGAAGTCTGAAACGAAAACCGTTTTTTTTTTTTTATCTATGATCCAACAGGACTTGAACTCGCAACTTCTGACTTGGAAGAAAGGGGTTTTACCCACTAGGTCATGGAGATCGTCAATAGTGTTGGTCTAGAAAAGAAAACTAAGTATTCGTGTAAAAAACTCTCAACTCTTATTATATATGGCTGCTAATTCACTCTGTAATTTCTTTCTGAGTGATATTGCGACATACCAACGACGAAACATAGTTTTAGAACCCTTATTCTGAGAAGCTCAGAAAATGTAACTCTGGATAGATCAGGTACGGTCTGGCATACCCCCGCGGCATTTATTTGCCGCCGAGAGAACGCTGTCAACACTGTTGATGCGAATTTATCTCCGCGTACTAGGGCTAAGCGCATTACTGCGGTCCTCTGTGATTCAGGATATCACCACTTTCCCACCCCTTAAACCTTCCAACAGCATCCGACCCCTTCTCAAGTTGAAGCCTTCGCACAAAACTGTTGTTTCAGACTGTGTAAGCCGCAACACATCACTTTATCACTAAGCTAACGTGACGAGGGATGATACTGCCTCTAGCCATGGCTTTTTTTAAATTATCATTATTACTTATGGTCGAGACTCTTTGAGGGTTAATACAAACTATATTCAAAAAATTATTTCCTTCAAAATACTTCATGTAAAAATCTTCTAAAATAACTGTTCAGAACGGCGTGTTTATTTTGTTTTTATCTTTTTCAGTCAGAATAAATCCACCATTTACATGTAAGATGTGAATGGCCGCGTGGTAACGCACTGGACTTCAGTGCTGAAGGTCGCCGGTTTGGACTCCGCGCTACCCTCGAATGACAAAGGAATTTTTCCGTGTACTTTTCGATGGTATAACGATTACTATGAATTAGATCACATCTATTCTTTCAAAAAAAGTAATAAGAAAACATACCGGCATGCTCCGATTGTCCGATCGAGCATGTTTACTAACACAGTTACGATTGCTTAATTAATAAAAATGTTATCTAGAGTATAAAGGTTTAAGTATTATTCTCGTCATATTTTTATGTTTTTTCTTTTACACAAAATATTTTTTTTATAGTTAATAATTAATAATAATAATATAATACACTCAATAATATTAATTATTATTAATAATGAATCATTATTAATATTAAAACAATTAATAATAATGTATTTTTAGGGACTTGTGTTTCGCATAGAAGGATTAGGGTTGTTTGAATAAAAGTCGTCGAGATCGGAATAAGTAAAGAGAAGTTTATTGTAAGCGTCTGTATTTATAATGTATAGAACGGCGCAGAACATGTCGCTGTCTCGCTTCCACTGGACACATGTTTATTGTTGCACGTTCTATATACATTTCATACTACGGTCTGCAGGAGAGGCAAGAGATATATCGGTGTCTCGCTCTTCGCTACTAGTGAGTTCAATGACCACGCGGGCGACCTTCGCCCGGCGCCGTCTCGCACTCGCCACTTGCGAATTCAATGACCGCGCGAGCAAGGGTCGCCTTGGTGGGTTCAGTGACCGCACGCACGGTCGCTACATATTAATAAATAAAATATTTAATAATAATAATTAATAATTTATTAATTAATTAAATATTTAATAATAATAAATAATAATTTAATAATAATACAATATACCGTTTCATTTTTCGTGACGTTCAGGCCTATTTGCCCTACCGCGCCTATAGAAGTTTCACTTCAAAAAATATTTTTACACAAATATGACGATTGATCGTTAAAAACAAAATATTTCTATTAATCACAAGAACGTATCCCCTACAAGTATATTACGCCAATACTCGGGTTCGGCAAGATACCCATAAATGGGAACAAATTTACAATGAAATCATTCATTTTCACTCATATTTTCCTATAAATCATTTTTATTTACATTTTATAATTATTTAAAAAACGGACATTTCAAGGGTGCCTACGTTTCCATTTTACATTCAAGGGTGCCTAAGTTTCTCTCAAACAGTGTTAACTTGAGAATCCTCATCAATGCCTTCAATCCATCAGCCTGCCTCAACTCGAGAAAAAGTATTTTATCTGCTACTGTTTAAGAAGAAAAGAAGACAAGTAACTATTGAAACACTCATTTTCGCGTGATTTCCATTATGGTGAAACAACTTCCGATTAAGGTATCAACAATAGGTCTTACACTTTTTTTGGTATAATTTGTTCATCATAAAGTTCGAGAAATAAGTATTGTACTCGTATATACATCTATGTATAATATAATTTTGGTATTAACGGTAAAGAAGTGCGGGCTGTGAGAATCATATGTCAGGAGGGGTGATGATGCATATTTATGTATAAACTTGTAAAGAATATTTTATCTTCCACATTTCTGGTTTACAAAGACTATTCTTTAGCTTGGTATATTTACTTTATTTTGTGTATATATATTTAAATGCCTCGTTAACTTTGTTTCCTATTATTATACTACACGCCATTCGATATCCTTCGTAACTCTTTCGTCTCTTTCGAAATAAAGAATTGAGAAATTTAGCAACTTACTCTAATCTTTCATTGCTCACCCATATGTCTCATTTATTTTTATATCGCCATGTCTTTATATCTTCATGTCTTTATATCGACAAGGCTTTATATCGCAATGTATTTATATCGCCATGTTTTTATCCAAGTGATGAATATCTCGTTCGGAGTCTCGGTCCAATGGTAGGATGCCTTACTCCTTCATCGGATAATTTCTGACTGATATGATATTTAATTGGATATTTTGGTTCCTGTTTTAGGAGACGGGGAGGGATAGTTTTATGTAATTTGTTTGATGAATGATTATGAGAAATAATAAGACGTTAAATACTTGTATACATGTGATGTTATATAAATGATATTACATACGAATATACATATATTTGTGGATGTGCGATGTCACACACGCTTATATATATTAGATGGGTGGTGAGAAAGAAATGGAGGTGAGATGATGGTGAGTAAATCATAGGATGTTGTATATAAATATGGGTATTTGGGGAGACGTGTGTGACTTTTAAAAATATATTAATACATAAATATGGGAAATACGCGATTGACTATGGTGGGAGGCTGTCGTCTGCCGCTTGAGGAGTCGGTGTCGGTGTATAAATAGGTGTAGAAAATGGTGTAGAGAAAGGTGTAGAAAATGGTGTAGAAAATGGTGTAGAAGACGGGGGGGTATTCAGAGTGACGGGGTCATTTGCAGTTGGGGGGGGCGTTTGCGGGTGGGCGGGTGCGGAGAATAGATTTTGGACGTGGGTGCTTGTAGTTGGTGTTCGCGTTGTAGTTTCCGAGATTTTGTATGACGGGGTTGGGATGTCTTGATATTGAACTGTAAAACCTTTCGGCCAGAGCTCGCATGTGATCGGGGATAGTTTCGAGTGCGGTGTCCGCGTGGAGTCTAGAGTTACGAACTATGTAGGGCGCGTTTAATATCATGCGGAGGGCTTTGTTTTGAACGATTTGAATGTGATTTATCGTGGTTACCGGCGCGTAGCCCCATACCGGAAGGGCGTATGTCAATTGCGGTCTGATGATCGATTTATAAAGATGGAGTTTAGTGCGCGGACTTAATTTACTGAATTAACCGACCAATGGGAATAATGATTTTAAAGTTCCGAGAGCTTTTGCTTTTACAATGAGGGCGTGTTTGCGCCACGTGAGTCTACTGTCTAAGGTGAGGCCTAAGTATTTCACGTGGTCGGTCCATGGGACGCTCTGGCCGAAGAGTTTTAGAGTTCTGACGGGTTCGATGTATTTGCGTGAGAAGCGGACTGCTGTGCTTTTGGAGGGATTAATTTTGATCTTCCATTCTGTGCACCATTGCTCCAGAATGGGAATGAAGTCTTGCAGTCGGTTGTGGGAGTCGGACTCGTATTTGGATGATGAGAGGAATGCTGTGTCGTCGGCGTATTGCGCGGTGATACAGTGTGCGTTAGAAAATTGGGGCATATCGCTCGTATATATATTGTACAGGATGGGGGACAGGAGTGCACCTTGGGGCACACCTGCCAGAATGGGGCGCGGGGAGGAGTTTATTCCGTCTATTTTGACGGAGAAGTAGCGATTTTCTAGAAAGGAGGCGATGATTTGCACTAGTCTAAGTGGAATACCCGTCTTGTGTAGCTTGTATACGAGTCCGTTGTGCCAGACGGTGTCGAAGGCTTTGGCCACGTCTAGCGAAAGGAGGGTCGTGAGCCCTTTGGCTCTGAAGGATTTGATAATTTGCTCTACAACGCGAAGAAGTTGATGGTTGGTCGAGTGCATCGGCATAAATCCGTGTTGCGATTCTGGAATGACGTTGCGCGCGTATATTTCAGTCGAGAGACGGTCGAGGATTAATCTCTCGAGCACTTTACCTAGGGTGGAGAGCAGACTGATCGGTCTGTGATTTTCGGGGATGGCGTGGCTTTTGCCCGGTTTGGGGAACATAATGACATCGGCGTTTTTGAACGGGGTCGTGAAGAATTTGTGTCGAAGGCAGGCGTTGAAGATGGCTGTAATGGTGCAGATGGCTTTTTTAGGGAGTTTTTTGAGAGTGAAATTGTTGATTTTATCGGGGCCGGGGGCTTTTTTATTGATTAGATTTTTTATGATTGTTTGAATTTCTCGCGGTGAGAAGAAGTCTGAGGTGGGGGGGGTTTGTTCGTTGAGTATGTTGACAACTGCATTGTCGACCATTGTTGTGTGAGTGGGGTCTGAGAGATCTGTATTTGGCGAGAAGATATTCGCTAGAGAGTCGGCGAAGGTCTCTGCGCGGTCGCGAGCAGAGAAGACGGTGCCGTTTGGCCCTTGGAGAGAGCTGGGGCGGGGGGGCGTATTTCGGAGGCAACGTGTGAGTTTCCATTTGAGTCCTTCGTTGTATTCGAGGGACTCGACGAAGTCAGACCATTTATCGTTTCGGATCTGTTGTAAGTGGAATTTTATTTTTTTTACTAATCTGTTATATTCTGCTTTATACGAGGGGACAGCTGTGCGTTGCCACAGCTTTCGGATTTTATTTTTCTCCACAATCAGCGTTTTGATGTGTGGAGGAAGGGGGAGTTCGGGTTTGTCGGCGGGTCTCACTTTTGAAGCGGACGTGAGAGCGGATTTTATGGTGGTTGTGAAGTCGTATATAGCAGTATCGATGGAATTCGTGTCTGGAAAAGTTGTTGGAATTTTAATGCAGTTGTCTACGTAGGTGGCGAAGTCACCCCACGAGGTGATGTGCCGCGGTGGGGGTGAGGGTGAGAAGGGCGGAAAGCCATCCGTCAAGTGAAGTAGTACCGGGTAGTGGTCGGATTGAAGCTGGTGAACAGTCGTCAGATCTGTTTGATAGGGGATGTCATTATGTACGATGATGTCGATGACGTCAGGGCGATGGTTGGGGTTTAGTGGATAGAGTGTGGGGGACGTAGGTCCGACCACGAAGTATCTCTTACGAGAAGAGATTTCGTCGAGCGTTTTACCGTGCGCGTTGGGAGTGTGGCTGTACCAGAAGGGGTGTTTGGCGTTGAGATCTCCTGCTATGATGGTGGGGATGTTATCGGCAAAGAATGAGTCCAGTTCGGTCTCGACAAGTGGGGAAGATGGGGAGAGATATGTTGCGCACAGTTTGAGGGGGCCGTGATTGGTAGTGTTTACTATGACGCATGAAGCTTCTAAGTTATCGGTGATAGGGGAGGAGATGCGGCAGTGGTCTATGGTGCTTTTTATGAGAATCGCAGTGCCGCCCTTTCGGGCGGTAAGGCGGTCGTCTCTGTAGCAAAAGTAGTTCTTGATGCTGTAACGGTAGCTCGGTTTGAGGTGTGACTCCGTTATCAGCATCACGTCCAGGTTGTGCTCGAGAAGGAAATCCTCGATCTCGTTTTTGTGCGTTCTGAGGGAACCGTTTGCATTCCAGAACGCGGCGGATATATGGGAAGGTTTAAATGTGCGAGCCATTTTCTTGGATGATATTGAGGAAATTTATGGCTTCGGTGATGGCTGATCTAATATTATTTATAATTAAGTCGCGATTTTGGGTTGAGGAGGGTGATGAGTGTGTTTGAGGTATGAATGAAGATAACAGGGGGCGCGGGGTTGCAATGTTGGCGTATGAAACGCTTGAAGTGACTGGTCTCGATGCACTCGAGGGGGCGAAGGTACGATGAGTTGCGGTATTGTTTGCGGGGGGGGCGGAGGGTGGTGTAGGTTGGTAGGGGCCGCGTTTAGGGAAGCGCGGGCAGCCTCTGTAGTTGGCCGTGTGTGGGCCGCCACAGTTACAGCAAGTGGCTGGAGTGTCGATGGGCTTCCTGCATTCGGAAGTATGGTGCGCTCTGCCACATTTCACGCATGTGGCAGGAGCGTGGCAGTTGCAGGCTGAATGGGCAAATCCTTGGCAACGATGGCATTGCCCCATTCCTTTACGTTTATGGAGTTCCTCCACCGTGACTCGAATATCGAGGACACCGCGGAGTTCGGTGAAGATCCTTTTGCCGGCTGGATCTCTGGTTAATTTGGCTATAACCATTGGCAGTTCTACTCTGTTTCTATTTTTCATCCGGTATATGTTCAAAACCGGGTATTCCATTGATTTTAGTTCCTCCGCGATGTCTTCGACACTAATGGAGGTAGGTATTCCACGTATGACGGCTAATAGTGGCTTTTCGCTTTCGAGGTGGAAGGAGTGATAAAGGATGGCGAGGGAGTCCGTGATGTGGACAAGGGTGCGGTAGGCCTCGACGGTCTCGGTGGAGATCTTGAGGTCTCCGTTTGGCATGATTTTGGATGAGAAATCGATCTTCCGAGATCTGAGTTGCGTTCTCAGGTCTCCGTATCGGTCGGTTTTGTGGAGGATGATAGGGGGAATGCGGTCCCTTCTGATCGGGAGTAGGGTCGGTGTGGTTTCTGGTAATGATGGTTCGGGGAGTGTGGGAAGGGGAGGACTGGGTGGACCTCTCATTCTCTTGTTTATCGGAGTGACGATGGGCTGAGGGTTTACCGGGGGGGTGGGCGGGGGGGGGACTTTCAGGGGATTTGAGAGTCCGTTTGCGGCTGGTGGTGGCTGTTTGCCATTCCATGTCCGGAATATCCGGGGTGGAAGGTTCTGGCGGGGGGGGTGGGACATTGGGAGTGGGGGTGAGGTTTTGTGATGTTGTCGGGACTGACGGAGCAGGCGAGGCGGTGGGTGGGTCCGCTGGCTGATTCTTTAGGATGAGTTCGAGATGTCCTTTGCGGCAGAGATCTCGGAAAAGCCTTCCCAATTTCAGAGTCACTTCCCTTGAGATTGACTCTGACTGGATAAAGTCAATAGCCTCCTTGAACGAGATGTTCGGTTCAGGAGATTGCGAGCGGTCAGGTGACTTGGCGCGGGCGGTAGGCGGCGTGGTTTCGGGGATGGGCGTCAGCGTCTCCTTTTTCCGAGGAGTAGACGTTCGGCTTGGGGGGGGGCATGGCGAGGGTGGTGGACGGCGAGGTGCGGGCACTGGGGTGGACGAGCGTGACTCCTTTACGATAATGGTACGAGGAGTGTTAATAATAAAGTCCGACTTAGTGGGCTTCATTTTTCCTATTTAGTTATATTTTAATTATATTTGACGAGGGGGAGATATGGGTTGTACGAGTGCGGTCGAAACAATAACAATATCAATGATAATAATAAAGAAAATAATATGATAAATGATAAATGTCGCAAAAGTGGGTGAGAAAATGATGAAAATGAGTGGGTGAAAGTGCAGACGGGATGGGAAGAGCCGTCGACCTTATCCAGGTCTTCAACCCCGCCCGAGGAAGTGAAAGTGTGAGAAAGGACAATATCAGTCAGTAGCTTACCAAAATGAAGTAGCGGGCGGCTGTCATCGACCGGCACTCAGAACGGATATGTCACTCGAATATGATTAGTGGAGGCCAACTCCATATACGCGTGAAGTACCGAATACCGAGTAACGAGCTGGACAATGGCGGTGGGCGTGCGTGGCGGTGTCAGTGAGTGAAACTTATGCGCGAGATAGATGCGCGATCACAAACTTGGTAGAACTGTATTTGTTTGTTTGTGAAATTTATTTCGCGAACTGTACTGCGGGCGAAATTTGTTTTGCGGACTGTACTGCGGGCGAAATTTGTTTTGCGAACTGTACGGACTGGAGAGCGACTGTGTAAGCGATGATAATACGTGTGCACTGTAGCGCGTCCATGACGGTTCTCCAAAAAAAGCCATGTTTTTATATCGCCATGTCTTTATATTGCCATGTCTTTATATCGCCGTGACTTTATATCGCCATGTCTTTATATTGCCATGTATTTATATCGCCATGTCTTTATATCGCTATGTCTTTATATTGCCATGTCTTTAGATTCTAAGAATGAATGCATCGAAAATTCTTTAAAAAGCAAAAATAATAAGGATATCAAATATAACATAATATGTATTTGAGAAATGCAGCAAATAAACATCTAGCATTTCTTACATGCATATTTTGTTTATTTAACACTTTTATTGCAAATACAATCTGGCAGGCATATTGCCAGGCGGCAATCTCTTCCAACCAACCAGACAAAGTAAATGAAGCAAGTTACATGGTCACACAAATCATTCAAATGACTATCCATCCCCACGAAATTCAAAAACACATACATGAGCATATGTTCACGAACCCCGCAAAGACGGACAATCACCCGAACAATATTTTTCATATAAAGTGAGATATTATCAATCAAAGGAAAAGGAAGAGATGGTGGAAAGGAAAGGAAAAAAAACAGGAATGAAACACGTTATTTTACTGACTAGAAATTAAGAGTTTTTTTCATTCGCTTTTTAAAGCATGCCAAAGACGGAACGAGCGATACACAGTATTGTTACCAAACAAACTCTTTAACTAGAATAGAACCTTTATTTTTTTATTCTTCAGATACCATCGGGAATCGAACCCAGAGCCCCCAAATATAACACCATTACCAGGTACGGAGGTAGTCAGTTCCCATGATGGTCTTTAATCATCGATGCATCCTACTTATGTTACCTGTAAGTTTGAATTCGATTAATTTTGGAGTAATCTATCTCTCATTAATTCGACGTGTCCTAACTCCCCTCGTGTATATGGTAGTTAAAATAAAGTTTATATTTTCATTTCGATTCAAGAATCGTGATTTTCAAATAATTTTGAAAGTTTGTCACCTGCTAGATACTGTGAACTGAATAAATTACAAATTCCCAAAACATTTTTACATCATTCGTTTCATGAAATTTGTTATGTAAACGCTTGGAGTTGACAAGAGTTCAATCATGAATAAACGTGACTGTATGAATTTTAACATTCAAATATAATATTTTTTGCTTTCATCACACATTCAACATAAAAATACTAAATTATATAATTAGAGTATTTTTTTAAAGTGTACGAGTATTGAGTTTATGACCATATGGGATTTTTTCAACTAACCAGACAGGAGTTACGCAAATTCGTATAAGCAGATAGGTGAAAGGTCACAATGTTATTTTCAAAAGTAAAAAAAAAACTCAAAAAGCATTAAAAAACAGATGCGTGAGACTCTCGCGCGGTAGAGTGAAACTTCTTATCTCCTAAGAAAAGTTGATTTTATTTATTCCTTTTTTTCCATTTGTTACCGATTTTCATTTTTTTTAGTATTAGAAAATGTTTATGTGGAATTAAATTCAATAAAATCTCTCTTAATTAAATAAAAACAATTTTTTTTTATTTATTCATCAATTTCCATATATTCGTACTTCAAGAAAGAAATTATGGATTTATGATAGCTGAATGCGTCGATGGTACGAGGAGTTCCTTATCTGGTTGTAGACTGACCTTTGTCAGTGTTCAATTTTAAATGAAATTTTTAATCCAAAAATCTTATTAATGATTTATTATTATTAAATTTATTTAATTAATAATTAATAAAATAATTAATTTTATTAATGGATTAATAAAATAATAAAATCATTATAAGTAAATAAATTAAATTAATAAATAAAATAATTAAATTAATAATTAATTAATTACCAACAATAATATTAATGTAAATATAAAAATTATAAATTTATTATTATTATCCTATTTTTATTTTTTTATTATAAAATAGTATAAATATTTTAAATATAAAATAGAATAATTAAATTATATTTATATTATTAAAAAAATATTTGATACAGGTAATTAAATAAATTAATTAAATATGAAATTATATAAATATTTTTATTATTATAAAATTTTATTATTAAAATAATAATTATTAAAATTGTTACATTTTTATTATTATAAATTGTAATATTATAAATTAATAATTATATTACAAATTATTTTATAAATATAAAAATAATATGATTTTTATATTAATAATAATATTTATTAATTGATTTAATTATAATTATTTATTAATTATAATTATAATTAAGATAAAAGTGAAGAGTTTCACTTTTCGTGACGTTTAGGCCAATTTGCCCTACCGCGCCTATAGAAGTTTCACTTCAAAAACTAATTAATAACGAATAACAAAATATTTATAAACTTTGTCAGACGAGGAAAGAAAAAAAAGATGTAAAAGTACAAGTAAATAACATAGGTGTTATGGAGAAATACATTTCGTCACTGTACAGCAATTTACTATATTTTAAGTCATTGCAAACCAACGAGAATGAAATATGTATGTTATGGTAGCCGGTAACTAGTTCTGGAGTCAAAAAAATTATGTACTTTGAATAAATTGTTTTTTCAGAAAGATTATCTACTTTCCATATTTTTCTATCCAAAATACAATGTTCTCTCTCTGATGGTAGCATAGTATATACAAGTTGGGCCTCATTCTCTTCAACGATAAATAAAAACATTAAATTTATGTTATACAACATATGTTTTTTTATAGCAACATAGTATGTACATACACGTAACATATATGTGTAACATATATCCAGAAATGAGACATTTATATTAAGTCTATGGAAAAGCAATACATTTGAGAGAGAAGCTACAAACGGTCTGGGCTCATTTTATACCATACTACTCCCAACTGGGATACTACACCCCACCAATAAAAGGGCGAGGTCGACCGCTAAGGCGTCCAAGGTTTTTCCCTTTGTATATATAAATTAAAATACAAGAAAAGCACAAAATTGTCAAAAACATGAACCAACTCACTTACACATAAAAAATCAACCCCAGTTTACTACCACTGTAGAGAAAAAATGAAAAAGGGTAGTAATTTTGACAAATTAGAGAAATACTTTAGATAATATTTTTTAGTTGAGAGTTGTCAAATCACACAAGTGACAACAGATCACACTTGTTCAATTATTTAAGTGTGTTTATATCAGAATTTTGTGGGTGTGAATATCATGAAACATTAGAAAAAGGAAAATATTGCGGAACAAACACCCGTTTTCAAAATGGGTATTAACAGTAATCATACCCGCTCCGGATTCAGAAGATAAGTATTTTACAAATTATTGGCCATGCAGGTATTTGCCATAAAATAATTAAATTAAGATTGGTACGGAGATGATAAAAAAAACATGTGTTTTATACGTTTTTAAATTTGCATTATTTATAAAGATGAATTAAGGTGTATTTTTCCGCTCCTACGTTTATAAAATAAAACATTGAAGCAGCATGAATGATTGTGGATGTGTTCGGAAGAAGAATAGCGAGGCGCAGCAGAGAGCGTATTGTGAAATGGTGCATACGACATTCGGTATTATAACTACGGAATGGTGAATCCTACACGAGAAATGGAGACACTATGCTTTATATTCATGGGGTCCGAAGAGATTTTTTTGAAGTGAAACTTCTATAGGCGCGGTAGGGCAAATTGGCCTGAGCGTCACAAAAAGTTAAATGGTGTATTATATTATTATTATTAAATTATCATTAAATTATTATTTACTATTATTAAATATTATATTTACTAATATATTATTATTTATTATTTGAATATTAATAATTATTTTTTATTAATAATAATTAATATTATTTTAATATTATTAAGTGTACTATATTATTATTAAAATTATTATTATTTATTATGAAAAATAAATTATTTTTTCTTATATATTATTTTTACCATATATTAATATATTTAATAATTATTAATTTTATTTAACATTAAATTATTTTATTTTATTTAATATTTATTTTAATATTTATTTCATATATAATTTACATTTAATATATAATTATAAGAATAAATATTTATTATAATATTAATAATTATATTATTATTATATTATAAATAATTAATAATATGAGATTGTGTAATTATATTGTTAATAATATATTATTAATAATATTGATATTAAAAATAATATTGTAGTATAATAAGTAAATAATTATTTCAAAATAATTAATT
This sequence comes from Odontocerum albicorne, assembly GCA_949825065.1. Taxonomy (NCBI): domain Eukaryota; kingdom Metazoa; phylum Arthropoda; class Insecta; order Trichoptera; family Odontoceridae; genus Odontocerum; species Odontocerum albicorne. The sequence continues at coordinate 29,563,074 of OX463849.1, read as the reverse complement.
AAATAATTCATGATAATATAAAAATATTAATATATTTAATATGATAAAATATAAATTTAATGATATTAAGTGTATGTTATTATAAAAATTATTATTTATTATCAAAATTATTATTAAATATATATATATATATATATATATATATATATATATATATATATATATATATATATATATATATATATATATATATATATATATATATATATATATATATATATATATATATATATATATATATATATATATATATATATATATATATATATATATGATTTTTTTGTTTGGTTTTAGCGAAGGGTTATATATGTTTATTTTAGGTTTTCAGTTACTTCGCGAACTGTAAATATTGGATTCTGACATCAGATCTACCTGGAGATCCCTCAGCAGTTTCCTTACAGCATTTTTTATTTTTTGGCCTGGATGACTCTTTAGTAACATTGTTCTCTGTTTTTGATATACAGGAGACGGTATCTATTTTAATTGGTATTTTGTGGGCTTATGACCACCTTTGAAGGCTGAGTTAAGTGCTCACTTTATGCCTAGGCAACATTCCTCATTATACCATAGATTCATCTCTATACATCATTTAAATGTTTTTATTCTTAGTGCAGACAAGATGGTTTTTAGTCTTTATGCCATTTGTTGACGAACAATGGTAAGATTTTTTTTAACAGATGTTGAGGAAACCTCTTTATTCTGTCAATACCTCATCATTGTTTGTTATACAAGCCAGATATTTTTTGGCTTTTGACAAAGCCCGTTACACTTCTGTAGAGGGTAATATGTGATTTTTTTGTTTGGTTTTAGCGAAGGGTTATATATGTTTATTTTAGGTTTTCAGTTACTTCGCGAACTGTAAATATTGGATTCTGACATCAGATCTACCTGGAGATCCCTCAGCAGTTTCCTTACAGCATTTTTTATTTTTTGGCCTGGATGACTCTTTAGTAACATTGTTCTCTGTTTTTGATATACAGGAGACGGTATCTATTTTAATTGGTATTTTGTGGGCTTATGACCACCTTTGAAGGCTGAGTTAAGTGCTCACTTTATGCCTAGGCAACATTCCTCATTATACCATAGATTCATCTCTATACATCATTTAAATGTTTTTATTCTTAGTGCAGACAAGATGGTTTTTAGTCTTTATGCCATTTGTTGACGAACAATGGTAAGATTTTTTTTTAACAGATGTTGAGGAAACCTCTTTATTCTGTCAATACCTCATCATTGTTTGTTATACAAGCCAGATATTTTTTGGCTTTTGACAAAGCCCGTTACACTTCTGTAGAGGGTAATATGTGATTTTTTTGTTTGGTTTTAGCGAAGGGTTATATATGTTTATTTTAGGTTTTCAGTTACTTCGCGAACTGTAAATATTGGATTCTGACATCAGATCTACCTGGAGATCCCTCAGCAGTTTCCTTACAGCATTTTTTATTTTTTGGCCTGGATGACTCTTTAGTAACATTGTTCTCTGTTTTTGATATACAGGAGACGGTATCTATTTTAATTGGTATTTTGTGGGCTTATGACCACCTTTGAAGGCTGAGTTAAGTGCTCACTTTATGCCTAGGCAACATTCCTCATTATACCATAGATTCATCTCTATACATCATTTAAATGTTTTTATTCTTAGAGCAGACAAGATGGTTTTTAGTCTTTATGCCATTTGTTGACGAACAATGGTAAGATTTTTTTTAACAGATGTTGAGGAAACCTCTTTATTCTGTCAATACCTCATCATTGTTTGTTATACAAGCCAGATATTTTTTGGCTTTTGACAAAGCCCGTTACACTTCTGTAGAGGGTAATATGTGATTTTTTTGTTTGGTTTTAGCGAAGGGTTATATATGTTTATTTTAGGTTTTCAGTTACTTCGCGAACTGTAAATATTGGATTCTGACATCAGATCTACCTGGAGATCCCTCAGCAGTTTCCTTACAGCATTTTTTATTTTTTGGCCTGGATGACTCTTTAGTAACATTGTTCTCTGTTTTTGATATACAGGAGACGGTATCTATTTTAATTGGTATTTTGTGGGCTTATGACCACCTTTGAAGGCTGAGTTAAGTGCTCACTTTATGCCTAGGCAACATTCCTCATTATACCATAGATTCATCTCTATACATCATTTAAATGTTTTTATTCTTAGTGCAGACAAGATGGTTTTTAGTCTTTATGCCATTTGTTGACGAACAATGGTAAGATTTTTTTTTAACAGATGTTGAGGAAACCTCTTTATTCTGTCAATACCTCATCATTGTTTGTTATACAAGCCAGATATTTTTTGGCTTTTGACAAAGCCCGTTACACTTCTGTAGAGGGTAATATGTGATTTTTTTGTTTGGTTTTAGCGAAGGGTTATATATGTTTATTTTAGGTTTTCAGTTACTTCGCGAACTGTAAATATTGGATTCTGACATCAGATCTACCTGGAGATCCCTCAGCAGTTTCCTTACAGCATTTTTTATTTTTTGGCCTGGATGACTCTTTAGTAACATTGTTCTCTGTTTTTGATATACAGGAGACGGTATCTATTTTAATTGGTATTTTGTGGGCTTATGACCACCTTTGAAGGCTGAGTTAAGTGCTCACTTTATGCCTAGGCAACATTCCTCATTATACCATAGATTCATCTCTATACATCATTTAAATGTTTTTATTCTTAGTGCAGACAAGATGGTTTTTAGTCTTTATGCCATTTGTTGACGAACAATGGTAAGATTTTTTTTAACAGATGTTGAGGAAACCTCTTTATTCTGTCAATACCTCATCATTGTTTGTTATACAAGCCAGATATGGTCATAAGTTTTTTATAACATCATTGTTTGTTATACAAAGGTGGACATAAGCCCACAAAATACCAATTAAAATAGATACCGTCTCCTGTATATCAAAAACAGAGAACAATGTTACTAAAGAGTCATCCAGGCCAAAAAATAAAAAATGCTGTAAGGAAACTGCTGAGGGATCTCCAGGTAGATCTGATGTCAGAATCCAATATTTACAGTTCGCGAAGTAACTGAAAACCTAAAATAAACATATATAACCCTTCGCTAAAACCAAACAAAAAAATCACATATTACCCTCTACAGAAGTGTAACGGGCTTTGTCAAAAGCCAAAAAATATCTGGCTTGTATAACAAACAATGATGAGGTATTGACAGAATAAAGAGGTTTCCTCAACATCTGTTAAAAAAAATCTTACCATTGTTCGTCAACAAATGGCATAAAGACTAAAAACCATCTTGTCTGCACTAAGAATAAAAACATTTAAATGATGTATAGAGATGAATCTATGGTATAATGAGGAATGTTGCCTAGGCATAAAGTGAGCACTTAACTCAGCCTTCAAAGGTGGTCATAAGCCCACAAAATACCAATTAAAATAGATACCGTCTCCTGTATATCAAAAACAGAGAACAATGTTACTAAAGAGTCATCCAGGCCAAAAAATAAAAAATGCTGTAAGGAAACTGCTGAGGGATCTCCAGGTAGATCTGATGTCAGAATCCAATATTTACAGTTCGCGAAGTAACTGAAAACCTAAAATAAACATATATAACCCTTCGCTAAAACCAAACAAAAAAATCACATATTACCCTCTACAGAAGTGTAACGGGCTTTGTCAAAAGCCAAAAAATATCTGGCTTGTATAACAAACAATGATGAGGTATTGACAGAATAAAGAGGTTTCCTCAACATCTGTTAAAAAAAAAATCTTACCATTGTTCGTCAACAAATGGCATAAAGACTAAAAACCATCTTGTCTGCACTAAGAATAAAAACATTTAAATGATGTATAGAGATGAATCTATGGTATAATGAGGAATGTTGCCTAGGCATAAAGTGAGCACTTAACTCAGCCTTCAAAGGTGGTCATAAGCCCACAAAATACCAATTAAAATAGATACCGTCTCCTGTATATCAAAAACAGAGAACAATGTTACTAAAGAGTCATCCAGGCCAAAAAATAAAAAATGCTGTAAGGAAACTGCTGAGGGATCTCCAGGTAGATCTGATGTCAGAATCCAATATTTACAGTTCGCGAAGTAACTGAAAACCTAAAATAAACATATATAACCCTTCGCTAAAACCAAACAAAAAAATCACATATTACCCTCTACAGAAGTGTAACGGGCTTTGTCAAAAGCCAAAAAATATCTGGCTTGTATAACAAACAATGATGAGGTATTGACAGAATAAAGAGGTTTCCTCAACATCTGTTAAAAAAAAATCTTACCATTGTTCGTCAACAAATGGCATAAAGACTAAAAACCATCTTGTCTGCACTAAGAATAAAAACATTTAAATGATGTATAGAGATGAATCTATGGTATAATGAGGAATGTTGCCTAGGCATAAAGTGAGCACTTAACTCAGCCTTCAAAGGTGGTCATAAGCCCACAAAATACCAATTAAAATAGATACCGTCTCCTGTATATCAAAAACAGAGAACAATGTTACTAAAGAGTCATCCAGGCCAAAAAATAAAAAATGCTGTAAGGAAACTGCTGAGGGATCTCCAGGTAGATCTGATGTCAGAATCCAATATTTACAGTTCGCGAAGTAACTGAAAACCTAAAATAAACATATATAACCCTTCGCTAAAACCAAACAAAAAAATCACATATTACCCTCTACAGAAGTGTAACGGGCTTTGTCAAAAGCCAAAAAATATCTGGCTTGTATAACAAACAATGATGAGGTATTGACAGAATAAAGAGGTTTCCTCAACATCTGTTAAAAAAAATCTTACCATTGTTCGTCAACAAATGGCATAAAGACTAAAAACCATCTTGTCTGCACTAAGAATAAAAACATTTAAATGATGTATAGAGATGAATCTATGGTATAATGAGGAATGTTGCCTAGGCATAAAGTGAGCACTTAACTCAGCCTTCAAAGGTGGTCATAAGCCCACAAAATACCAATTAAAATAGATACCGTCTCCTGTATATCAAAAACAGAGAACAATGTTACTAAAGAGTCATCCAGGCCAAAAAATAAAAAATGCTGTAAGGAAACTGCTGAGGGATCTCCAGGTAGATCTGATGTCAGAATCCAATATTTACAGTTCGCGAAGTAACTGAAAACCTAAAATAAACATATATATATATATATATATATATATATATATATATATATATATATATATATATATATATATATATATATATATATATGTATATATATATATATATATATATATATATATATATATATATATATATATATATATATATATATATATATATATATATATATATATATATATATATATATATATATATATATATATATATATATAAATATATATATATATATATATATATATATATATATATATATATATATATATATATATATATATATATATATATACACATATATATATATATATATATATATTTTTTTTTTTATTTAATTACGAGAGATTTTCTTGAGTTAAATTCCACATCACGATTTCCTTATCCTAAATAAAAATCGTTAACAAATGGAAAAAAAGCAATGTGTAAAATCAACTTTTCCTAAGATCTAAGAAGTTTCACTTCTACCGCGCGAGAGTCTCACGCATCTGTATTTTTTTATTAAAATGATGTTTTAAATCCTTAATCAAGAAATACGAAATAGTGTAATAAATAAAGTATGGAGCCTCAAGATAGAAGATATACGTGTCGTAGGGTTAATGCAATCAGTGGAATAACAAAGTAATTAATTACTTAATATTTTGCTTCATACTTACCATCACGCCATTTCTTTGTCGCGGTAGGCAGAAATAATAGAGCACCAGACAATCTTGTCTCGACTCTTTTTACGTCTCTTTCTTATATATCTTACGATTTCTCTCACTCTACTTTTTTTTGTACGTCATTCACTAAACGTAAGTAAACTTTACTTGGTCTTGTCTAATACACCTTCCACTGAAGATGAAACCTTTGATAAATTATATATTCTCAGTTTGGGATCCCTTGACAGAGCCTCACAGCTCAGCAATTTGTGAAGTACTGTTGTTATTTTTATTTAACTTTAGATCCTTGTTTGGATATCCATGAACACGTATTTTTTTATGGTGAGGATATTGCACACGTAACATACGTGAAGTTCACAATTTTATTATTTAAACCAATATTTTCAACGTTAATCTCACCCTATCCGTGAAGCGCGATCTTCCACATGTAATAACCGAATGGCTCACAGAGTTGCAGAACTCTAGTTTGTTCATCACATATGCAGCTCCTACGACACTTGCAGCGAGTGCTCCAGACACCTTGAATTATTGTTGGTGCGCGCGACAAGGTAATAAAGGATTACTCCTTCTGCATCCGGATAAGGGGAGGATCTGATACTCTCCAGATGGGGTGATAAAGTTATGATTATTTCTCCTGCCGTGCTGGATCAGCAAGAATTAGGTATTACTCCAAAAAAGAGTTCTTTCCTCCCGATATATATTTACATTTAATTCATATAGTTCTGTCCATAATAAAAATGTTAACATTTTACCATTAAACAAAAACGTCACATTCATTCATATGTTTATTGATTCATATAATGCTACGCGACCTCTGTGGCCTAGTTGGTAAGATGCCTGTCTTCCAGCGCGGAGATTGCCAGCGACGGGTTCAAATTCCGCTCCAGCCCAGATTTTTTTAAAAAGCATTCCAGCCTGATTTTCACTTAAGACCTCTTTAATATCTTTCTGATTGGCTGGAAGAGATTGCCACATAGCAATGAGCCCGTCCAATTGTACTTTATGCTATGAAAGTGTAATACAATATAATACAATTTTATGGAGTAATATAATTTATTATCTGAACCTAATATTCATAGGATTACTTCAAATTATCCGAATTGGTGATTCAGGCATATTGAAGAGCGTGGCCAGGAAACAAAATTGTCTGCGACCTCATTAATCCAGTCTTCGGGTTTAGAGCCACTTAAGTGGGCACGAAATTCGTTGTTCGTGCTCGCACATATTAGTAATACCATCGTGAATAAGAGATAACACTGACACATACGAGTATGTAGAACGTGTATTGCTTTCAGACGAACTTATATATTTTTTGAGTACTATCGGGAATCAAACCAGAAACCCCAAATAGAAGTCAAATGTCTAATTAATTAGGGCACGAAGGCTATTATAAAATCACTGATCATGATAAAGACCAGACTTAATACTTAATTAAATTTAAAAAATACTGATGCTTTAGTCCAAAGATTCCCAAAGTGGTCTATATGGACCCCCAAGGGTCGATTTCGACTTGCAGGGGATCTATATCAGCGAGAAAAGAAATTGGGGGTGCACGAAATGTAAATGGGGGTCCACGTGAGCGGATCCCATTTAAACAGATCATCATCAATATTTAGGCGTTCCGTAAATGTCTTATTACACCTAACACAGATTGTGTGTACATAATACTTATATTAGACATAGAAAAAACTTATACAAAGAAATCGAATGCAAATCGCCGAACGTAGAGATTTAAGCCAATACCTCAACAATTTGAAGCCAAATATTGAATCATTGCTATCAAAGCACCAGGTTCATCCCTCTCATTAACAGTATTAGTTGTGTATTAATTTTATGTAAGAATTTTACTAGGTTTTGTTTTGTTTCGTTCCAAAACCAAATATTTACTTGCATTTTGTGTCTTTTCAATAAAAGTATGAATAAAAATTGTACATGTTTTTCTTTTTTTACAATTGTCCACTCTACAAAAAACCTTGTCAAGTTGAATAGCATTGGGTCAGCTGTCAAAACACATTTGAAGTTGATAAGTTTAGAGAAATTCAATGTTAGGCAGGCAGGGGGTCTAGGCAAACAAAAAAATCGGCAAGTGGTGTACGGGGTGAAAAAGTTTGGGAAACTATGCTTTAGTCTCTTGTTAATGTTCAAACTTAGTAATAATAAAACTATGGAAAGTGTTCTATGTACCCATCAAAAAACAAACAGTTTAATTACGTAAGAAATCGCTAAAATAAATACAACGTTTACGAACATTTATACATACAATAGAGTTTATAGTTTTCACAGAAAATATTTTAAGCTTGGCCAATAATAACACACGCCATGACCATGTTGGGGTGAATAGAGAGGATTCCAATATTTTTAACGAAGCATCACTGCATACTTCGTTCACCTTCTACATATTCATACATCTTCTTCCTGATTCCTGCTGTTTCTTCTATTTCGTATCTTTCATTTTTCCCAATGAATTTTTCTTAATCGCTTCATACTTTTCTCGGGTGATCACTACGACTACTGTCAGTTAAGCTTGCATTATAAATTGGTATATTTTATACAATATTTATAGTTAAGACATTCCCACTATGGAGGTTTAAATACATTGTAACTTATTTTACCAAACACTTTTCATTCCACTTTGTATAACGGTATAACCCTACCGGTTTCTAGGTGCTCCCCTTGTCATCAGGGGAGCACAAACAAGACTCCGATGGTGAGGGCAAAACCTTGAATCCAGTAGGGTTAGGTTAGGTTAGGTTTTGACTTAACAGTGTTTAACTAAACAGTGTTTGACTTAACCGTATTTAACTAAACAGTGTTTGACTTTACAGTGTTTAACTAAACAGTGTTTGATTTAATAGTGTTTAACTAAACAGTATCTGCCTTAACAGTGTTTAACTAAACAGTGTTTGACTTAGCAGTGTTTAACTAAACAGTGTTTGATTTAACAGTGTTTAACTAAACAGTATCTGCCTTAACAGTGTTTGATTTAACACAAACAGTGTTTGATTTAACAGTGTTTAACTAAACAGTATCTGCCTTAACAGTGTTTAACTAAACAGTGTTTGACTTAGCAGTGTTTAACTAAACAGTGTTTACCAAACAAATAACAATAGTTTATTTTATTTTCATTTAAAAGACCATTAACAACAAATAAAACAATGAATACTGACAAAACAGATAATTTTATATGAAACTTACTTTTATAATCTCTTTTGCCAATGATCATCTTTGCACAGTACGGTTAAGTCTAAGATTAGTGAAAATGTTATAAATTAAAAAAAATACTCATTCTTCTGTCAATTCAGCCACCATCCCCCCGAATCATGAGAGAGTCGAATTTAATATGTCGACATGCGAGTCAGCTGTTGTACTTTTTACCCTATAAATTGGTCAATTTTTCATTACCTCTTCATTCAACATGTCCAGACCATCTTAACGTGATATTTTTTGTCTTATTTAACATATCAATGTTTTACCCACATTCATTGTTCAAAATTACATTTCTTAATTCGTTGTTTATAGTTAAGGCATTTACGTTGTGGAGGTTTAAAGACATTGTAATTTATTTTTATCAAACACTGTTTATTCCACTTTTTTTTTAAAGTGGGATAAACAGTGTTTGATAAAAATAAATTACAATTTCTTAATTCAATCATATTTTCTTCTCTGTTCACGTTCACGGATTTACACCACATTTACTCGGTTCCTTTAACATTTTTTTATGTTTACGTTTAACTCCTGTCCATTAATATCAGCACTATTAAATAAATAAATATAGGTTTATTTATAGCAACATAATATATACTTATATAAAAAATAAATTCCGAAATTGCACGTATATCTCAAGATAAATAGCAGAAAATACATTTAAGAGAGAAGCTATCAAAAGGTCTGGGCTCATCTCATAACATGCCTCGGTCTAAATACACACCACCAACACAATATAGGGCGAGCTCGATAGCGAGGACATCAGATTTTTTTGAGCCCACACCCTTGCTCATTTAAAAAAATCGAAAAATAATAAATGTCAGAAAAAATAAAAGAGTTAACCCACAAATACCACCTCCGATTAACAGCCAGCGAAACAAGAGAAAAGCTGATAAGAGTCCAAATTTTATCGAAATAAAATCCCAAATAGAAAATGATGTTCATACATACAAATTATAATACAAAAAATAAATAAGCTGAATTAAATAATTGAGTAACCATCACTACGCTATCATGAACCACAATTTAATATTTCTTAGTGCATGTATTGAATATTAAATTTATTTAACATAAATTACAACATGTTATTAAATATCTCTTTCCACCAATTATAAAGGTAATAGAAATCTGTTACAAGATTTGTACTTTGCGCTCAAATCTACTTTACACCCTGACAGCCAATATCAAAGGAAAGCTCTCCTACTCAGGCGAAACAAATAATAGTCCTTCAAGTTTAGAATTTAAATCAAGTGACTCACACTCTTCGGCATTGAAGGAAGGAGTGAAGGAACAATGGAAATCCTTACAAATCACCTGTTATAGGAAGATTGTAACTTTTTCAGCCGTGAAGAGCGGCTGAAAGGCGAACAAGGGTGGCAGGGCAGAGGACGACAGTGGATGGAGAAGATCCAAAGGGGAAAGGTGTTGATTAAGTGCTGGATTAGCAGCACCCTTTCATCTTCCGGAGGCACTAGGCACTAGGCACTATCCATCAGAGTAACTCCGGCTTAACGCCAAGTACTTTCAAAGCTCATCTTTTAGCGTGAATAAATCTTGACACGGATGCCAAGGGTAAGACGATGCGGGGTCGTTTAAGAATTATATAACAATATTTTCATTACTTTCTAAAAACAAAAAAATTACCTACTTAGTTTTTAAGAAAAGAAATGTAGATTGAAATATACGTTTATTTTATCATTTACATTTAAACTAAAATATGGTGGAAGAGATTGCTAGATTGTAATGAGTATGCTAGGTTGTACTGTGTGATGAAGATAGGGAAATCCTCGTGATTGAGCATAACTATCAGCCGTCTTGCGGATGGAACATGCATGTGCATTGTGCGTGTATTGATTTATTGCGTGCAAGCTGTAACACTATAACAAGCACAGTTTTGATAGATTAAACCCAAAATTCCGATGGTAAGGAGATCAAAGTTTTAAGATGACAGGTAGGTTTAATCTGCAGCAGCTTTTCTTAAGGCAGAGTTTTTTTATACAGCGCTGTTTGTGCGTAGTTTCAAAGCACTTTAAGAATGTATGATAAAAGCGTGGATATAATAATTAAATAGTTAAAATTCAAACGGCTTAAGGGTATAAATTCAGATATAAACAACCTAAGGGTGAATCCACCAGGTATCGAATCTGAGACGCCCATTTGCTTAACGTGAATGCTAAGAAGATCGCCTACATCAAAATATGAACAACATAATATCGTCAAATAATAACAAGACAAGCGATAATAAAAGATAACACGACACAAAAATAATCAAATTCAATATCGGAAAACTTTCTTAAGACTTACTTCTTAAAACACAAAGTTAATAACTATATGTAAAGTATCGTATTTATCATCATCATCGTACCTTTTTCTTCTCCTTGAGTTTACAGTTGAGGACGCGTTAAGTTTGCAGTTTAGGACATGTTTTATTGAGATTATTTATAACTTTTTTATTTATACGAATAACATTAATCCACCATGTCGTGTAGCTCATGACTGAGCGTCGCAACTACCTTGACAGCCCTTGACGATTACCATCCATCCATCTCTGCACTCCGAAACTCAAAGAGTAGTTGTTATTAGTCCAGTTGCATCTCTCACTTGGTCAGTCCAAAGGATTGGGAATCTTCCTCATATGCGTCGTCCTTCACAAACCTCTCTAAACTGTCTACGAGCTACGAGCAATGTACTGGGCTACGAGCAATGTTTTCAAAGAATCGGAGGACCCGTCGAAAGAATATTGTCGACAATCTGTTGGTATCATTCAATTTTTCGAGAATAAAGGCGTTAGTTCGCCTTACTGTCCATGGAATTTGTTACATCTTTCTTCAGTACCACATTTCAAATGCATCTATTCTACGTCTCTCGGTTGCACTCAGAGTTCAAGTCTCCGCGCTACACATAAATGTTGTGAAGACGAGAGACTTAACTACATATTTACGTCGTGATAGTGATAGATCTGCTCTTCCATTTCTACTTATATTTGCAAATGCTGCAAATAAAAAGTTATTCAAATATTCCCTTACGAATCATGCATAAAATGTATCCTCTTCTTTTAAAACAATGATATCAAAATATTTGATAAATAAAAATAACAATGCATGGTTATGTGGTTTATTAAAAACATTTATCTGGCTTAGGTTTATGCCAACAAAGTCTTTAAAGAAAAAAAATATTTCTTAAATAGAATTCTGTAAAATCATCGCTTGTATGGATGAAGCTTGCTTAAATATTATATTAAATATTTGTTTTCATATAAATGCAACTTTATCTAAATATAACCATAAATTATATGTTTTAAAAAAACATTCTTAACATATTTATTCGTTGCGCAGCTCTGAAACGGCCCGATAAAAGTTTTAATGAGGCGATCCCTATAATATAAGTTTTTAATATACAATACTTTCAGTTTAGCAAGGGTATCGGGTGTCGCGCACTTCGCTCCTCGTTCTAGCCGCTTCAGTTAGCGGATACTTCCTGCAAGAATTTTACTTGTGGTGATTGTTTTCTGAGCCACCCGACACATCTACTTTCGGTCCATTATCATATTGAACTTAAGTTAGTATGATTCAGCTTCTTCAATGCACGTTTTACCTTTTAACATGGAAATTGAAATAAATTATCAAATCCCGTCGATAACTTGTTCACTTTTGAAGACAAAAATTATACGTAAAATCAGTTCAACTAAGCTTAAGTGGCTTTATTAAAAAAAATTGTAAAAAATCCATATTGAAATGACAAAAGTATTTTTTCATACATTAATGACCTCATTGAGAAGTTAACATGTATAGTACATATATTTTTTTGACAAAATGTTTTATTTTGTTATTTTCGAGTATTCTGTGTTTTAAGATATAAATGTGTTCTTGATGTCCTATTTTCTATGAATTTCTAAACAGTTTGTTTTTCTAAAGGATATGTGTATGATATCAAATATACTTTTTCCTTCCAATTGTGGTTTTCTATTTTAAAGTAATATATATTTTATTTCCATTCATGTCATATTGTTTAAGGTTGTCTTTATTTTAATATTTGTATGTAATGACTACGGCCGTAATCGAATCATTATTTAATAATTTTAGCCAATGACGTTAGAAAATATATATATTTAAATTGATATTTTTATCTTTATCAGATAGTGACGACATAATAAGTTCTATATTTTGTTTGTACTTTCTCCGCCCCCACCGGGCTCCAAATACAAGCATTGCTTTCTAGTTTGCTACGGATCAATGAATTAAACAACGTTTTGACCACCATTTGGTTTTCAAACGACTTAGAGATTCTCATTACAAATCCTAGAGTTTTATACGCTGAGTTGCACATAATTTCTATGTGAGGACCAAATGTGAGATTGCTGTGGAACAAGACACCCAGATCTTTAATATTAAACTAGTGTATAAAATCCCACCCAATGAGAAGTCTGAACGAAGCGTATGAACCTTTCAAGCATTTGCTAAATGTATAGACTCACTACAGGCGATACATTATATCATTCGAAAAATATAAGCAGAGGCACCTCATTCCAATATGAAGGCTCTATGGTACCATAGATGATAAAACACTGAATATTTGAGAAGAGCAAACTACAAAAGCATCGAGGCTATTATGTCGCGTACTCATTTGTTTATGTTTAGATCCCTGACTCCAGACTATCAAGAAATATGTTCTTTGAACAGCTGACTGAGACCAGATGAAAACACAGAAGGCAGCTTAAAATATATAAGAACGTACTGCATGACACGTTCAAAATTAATGTTCTGTACGACTGGAAGCAAACATCAGCCAAATAGCGTAAAACTGTTGCTATTATCAGGAACCCAATAAGGGAATAAGACGCTGCTAGTACTGAAATTCATTGCTCTATACACTACAATATTCAGCTATTACAAATCGATTTACACTGTCATCTCTGGTGACAACAACGACAAGTAAACTTGTGTTCCACTTTGAATGGTACATACATACATATAACCACCCCCGTTTTCCTATCGGGGTGGGCAAAGATAACAGATCGCAAGTCATTCCAATTGTGACACATCTCTTTTGCCTCTTCTACATCCGTACATTTTCTCAAATTACTTTTACATATCCTTTCAAAATGCCATTTATATTTTTTCCTAGCCTTCTACTCACGTTGACACTATATATTTGTTTCCATAGTCTTTCTTCAATCTTTTATTTTACATGACCAAATCGTCTCACCGTGTTTTTTTTTTCTTTTCATCGTACTTGATAGTTGAGTTTAGATTCATCCCTAATCGATTAATTTCGTATTTTGTCATCGTCACCTCTTTTAGTCTTCTCAGCTATACATTTATTCTGCTGCTTTCAAGATTTTCCACGTCCACTTTTCACTCCCATACATCATAGTTGTAATGAGCATTAATTTTAAAATAGCTAGTAGCAAAAGCACATACAGTTAAAATTTAACACAATGATATAATTAGGTAATTGATTCCTTAATATTTCGCAATTCCAAGTTGGACCCAGCTTATAGTAGTGTCCTTTAGACATCTGAGACAAGTCTGGCACAATATCCTTCGGATATGATATGTCCATGACAAGTCGAGTATTTATGTGTGCCTAAAACGATTAAACAACGACTTAATGTGCCAGCCAAGGTGTCATTTTGATGTGCGGAATTAACTGGAAACGTCAAACGGCACTTTTGGGACTTAGTGGCAACACTAAAGGCAGAGAAAATACTGAAGTTGAGTATTCCAAGAGCACGGAATAATAAGGTGTTGGGCTCATAAAAGAGAGTTATGGCTGAAGAGTTGTTAGCATCACGCTAGAATAACGTTTAATGTTTTGTTGCGTAAAAAATGTTACGTACGGTGCGTGATTTGCATTAAAAATAAAATGTTTTTTTTTTAAAGAAATTTTAACGCCTGAAGCATGCCTATATAAAAATACAGCATTACATTTATAATACAACGCAAAAATAACGTCACATAAAAAACTCCGCAGAAGATTAATCTTTGATATCCTTGCCATCAAAACTTAAGGTTTGATGTGTAAATACTGGGTTCTTGATAAAGGGCAACAACTCTCACACATTTATTTTAATATAGCTCTCCCCTACCTTACTAGGAATATGCCCATCTTAAGGCAGGTAGGTTTCACAAAACAAAACAAAAATAGTAATTAACAAACTAAATTATAGAATATATTGAGCTTTCATAAGTAATAAATATTGTACACACAAAATAGCACTCACAAATTAACAAAAATCAAGGAAAATGAAATGCACATAGTTCACCCTCGCATGGTTTTGACCCAACAATAAATCAATACACGCATAAACATGTTTCATCAACAAGATCTGACAATCATACAAGACTTGATCGTGACAGATTACCTATCGTATCGAAATATGTTTAGACTTTTTTTCTTATGTCATGCATTTTGCGTAATGGAATTGGGTTAAACCTGTATCAAATACAGTATGCGTTTTATGTTCCAGGCCGATTTTGTTTGGCCGCCATTTTGATTGGGCTATTATTTGTCAGTTCATATTTAACAGTGGTGGTAAATGGTTGATAACAATTTATTATAGAGCATCTATCTCCGCAATGACGTTTTGAAATTATTAAAACAATTTATTTAAATAATTGTTCAGCTGTGAATACGCGAAGAAAATTGCGTGTTTTTTTTTTGTTTAAATCATGTGCCAAGCAAGTCAACCATTCAGCGTGTAATGAATACTTTTAAAAATTTGCATACACTGGGAGATAAAGCAAAGTCTGAGCAACAACGAAGCCAACGTACGTCAGAAAATATTGATACAGTGAGGCAGAGTGCAGGTGAACGTCCGTACACCTCTCATCGACGCCGTGCACAAGAATTGGGAATGTCTACATCATGTTTGTTAGAAATTATCAGAAAAGATTTGCATTTTTATTCGTATAAAATTCAATTGACATAAGAGCTATAGGAAAATGACCATAAACGGCGGCGAGGTTGGAGTGCTCGGGTTTTACAGGTCGGTATAGACGACCACCATTTTTGGCTAAAAATCATCATGAGCGACGAGGCACATTTCGACTTGGCTGGCTTTGTTAATAAACAGAATAGCCGCTATTGGGGCACTGAAAATCATCAATTGATATACCATCACGCCATTTTCTTGTCGGGGTAGGCAGAGAGGACAGAGTGCCAGACTGGCTTATCTCGACACACACCGTTAGCCTCTTCCACATCCTTACAACGATTTCTCTGACTTTGTAATTTATTTTATCAAACACTGTTTATTCCACTTTTTTGTAACGGTATAACCCTACCGGTTTCAAGGCTTTCACCTCATCTTCAGGGGAGCACAAACCAGTCTTGCTCCCCTGAAGATGAGGTGAAAAAAAAAGTGGAATAAACAGTGTTTGATAAAATAAATTACAATGTCTTTAAAGATCCACAACGTTAATGCCTTAACTATAAACAACATATTTCTCTGATTTTCTACGTTTCCTTCTTCCAGAATGTCATTCACTTGATCCAACTATACTTTCCTTGGTCTTCCTTTCACACGCCATCCACTCACATTAGCACTATATGCGTACGAGTATATATGTTTTGTTAGTCTATCTTCATTCATTCGTTTCATGCCCAAACCATATCAGCGTGCTCTTTTTCATCTTATTTAACACATCAACATTAAGTTCACATTCATCCTTTATGACTTCATTTTATATGCTGCCATTCATTGTCAATCTATGTATTCTTTTTTCGGCCTCTTTCAGTATTTTTTTATGTCCACATTTTGCTCTCAATCATCAAAATTGGCACCAAAATACTACTATGGACTATCATCTTATCAGATGTTGATAACGTTCGGTTATACAATAGTATATATATATTTTAGTGCCCCATTGACAACTTTATTTCACTACGCCGTTAAAGAGTCTCTGAACTCTTCCATCATCTGTGAAAATACTACCCAAATAGCAGTATCCCTCAATTAGCTACAATCTTTTCTTTTTCCCCCATACGTCTTATTTACTTTTCCTTTTACATGTTTCTATTTCCATTACTTTGGATTTTGCAAAATTCATACTCAGATCTTTCTCTTCGCATCTCTCATACAATTTACTCATCAAACTCTATAATTCATCTTCACTCTCCGCTAACACGTCTATCTTATCTGCATACAGTAATTCACATACGTTTACATTCGACGTTTTTATGCCACCATTTGATCTTCGTAGTTTCTTCCCACTTGAATCTATATAAATATTGAACAACCTAGGTGACATAACGCAACCTTGCTTTACGCGTTTTGAAACATTAAACCATTTAGTTAAAGAACCATTCACTCTAACACATTATCTACTTTCAGCGTATAATGATGTGCTACTACGTATTAGTTTACGTTCAACACCATATTCATTCAATTTTTTCCATAGTTTGTCCCTTATCAAGAGGTCGTAATTTTTCACAAGTCCACAAACGCAGTTTTTATTTTTTGCCATACATTTTTCCACTAGTATAGGTAAAGAAAAATCTGATCTACGTATCCCCTTTTCCCTTAAACTTTCTTCTTAGTCTTTCTTCATAATCTTTCGATCAGAATTTTTCCATATTCCAACTTTCATATTCAATTCTTACACCCTTACCTTTATATAACGGAACGATCACTGCACTCCTCCAGTCTTGCGGTATGTAGTTAGATTCCCGAAATTTGTTGAAGAACTGTCAGTCAGTCGATCATTCGTTCAATCCCTAGTTCTGTCCCCTAGCTCACTTCATCACAGCTAAACGCTTTTCCGTTGTTTATCTCTTTCACAGCCGTTCGTACTTTTTGTGGACTATTCTTATTCAGATATTTCAAATGCCCACCATTTTCAGCTATGCTAGACTCATCGTTGCTTCTACTTGTTTTCCTAAACATAAACCCATTATTGGTTATTTTCCTTTGGTTATTTGTTTCAATTATTTTTATTTGTTGACCTTTTTGTTTTATGAACATATATTAATTATATTTGACACAATTATTATTCCTTTATTTCCACGGTTCAATGACTTGTTTGATAGATTTAATTTTAAAAAAATTAACAGCGATATATAAGTAGTGTTACACAATAGGAAAAAAAATATTGAAGGCTAACAACACAACAAAGTACAATTCGATTCCTCAGTAAGATATGGGTAAACGCCTAGTTTACTGGGGATACGACAAATGAAAGGCAACAGATCCAGATCCATAATAATTGTGTCCACATTAAATTACCTGTTGTTTTTTTTTCACAAACCACTTCTTCACTTTACTCCTAAAAGTAGTCAAAGTCAAATGATAACCCAAACAATGTTCATATTGATGGCCCAATCTGTGCATTTTTCTTATGCAATACTGAATTATTTGGATATGCAGTTTAAAGTTTATATATCGTAAAATCCGCTGTATGGGTAAATTCTTTTCAGCATGAACATCGTAGTGAGATGACCATACTAAGAAACACGAGAAGTGCATGCAGGTTGCGTGGTAACGCACTGGATTTCCATGCGGAAGCTCTTCGGTTCAAAACCCACGCTGTACTACTCCCCTCGAATGGCATAGATATCTTTTCCGCCTAGTATACGGCGGTTTATCGATGAATACCTATGACTTCGGTCATAGACGTGTTTTCGTCTCACTGTATGTATGCCATCGGGTTTGGTCTCAAAATGTACCATTTCGGAGACACCAAGAAATTAGTTAACACCGGTTTCTGGAAACTAAATTTCACTGGTGCAATAAAGTTGTCAGTATTACCAGTGTGTCAAATTAATAAAGCAGTTAACTCATTGAGTCAGGTTGCTCTCGTTGCGCAAGATATCAGCCAGGGTTGCCATTGAGCGCCAAGGGTAGCAGTCATCATTCACAGCAGACAATAAACTCCAGTTCACGCCATTGCTGTTACGTTGGGTCGTTTTGGGTCACAATTTGGTCACGGCATCGCGTTTGGGTTATGAGTAGGAGCTCGTTTACCTCCAAAGTTGTTCTTTCCAGAGAAGTATACAAAAAAAAATATAATTTCAGCTTAGAAAAATCATTAGGAAGTATCAGTGTAAATCCAATTTTGAACAATACCGCAAATTTTATTTTATCTATAATTATACTATATGTGGAACAAGCAACTCAGCATCTCATCAAGTATAACTCCGAGGTAATAGATTTACGAAAAATTTGATACAGATATTAAAATCTTTCACGCAACCTGTCCATAATGATAATAATTTAGAACCTGTTTTTAAACTGCTGTTCTTGGTTATCGGCATTATTTCGAAACCTGAAACTGAAGAAATCTCAATTCGATCGATTCAGGTTTTGCTTTTGAAATGATTCTTTGATGAAAGTTTCAGCTGAAAGTTAGTTAAAATGTTATTAATAAAACTATGAAATTATGTATGGGAACGCCAAAACTTCACGAAGCTTCCCAAGTTCTTATTACGTGTTCTGATGTTTGTACTTTATGTACATTCGGATCATCTTCATTAACCAACTTGCTTAATGAGTAATAAACTTCACACGGCCCTGTTTTTTATGTTTTCCCAGATTTAAAATAAAAAGTTTTAAGCATCAAAATATAACTTTTTAATTAGATTTTCAATACTCGAACTTTTGAGAAAACTCGACCTAAGGAGTAAAATTTTCAAATGTTAAATTTTAAGGTTCAACAGGAAGAGACACGTTTTCTATATTAGTATCAAATAATATATTCTTGATCGAACGACAATTAGCCGAAAGGAATGTGAGCTTTCCTGATAGCTGGTGGCAGCTGTGGAATTGATCCTCGGCTAGAAATCTTCAACTTGTGAATGATCCAAATATGCTTTCCCAAAGATCCGCCCGCCACGGATTTTATAGTTTACCATAAACCGTCTTAGGTTTGGTCACGGTTACAGTGCAAACGCCTTATACAGGCAAGGTTTTATTGATTCCCCGTTGGGTTCATATTGGATTCAAGCTGTCGGTCACATTGCGGAGGAGGACCAATCTATTGATTCATAGAAGATAGCATTCTAGCATCGAACTCCTCTTTTGATGATGAACTGAAAAGTCTCCTCAGGAGCGCGTCAGCAGCTGTTGCTAAACTGAATGACGATTTTATAGTAGGGGCATCTACCAGTCTACAAAGATATCAACCTATATTTATATTGCCGTTCCCAAACTTCTCTATGGGTCTGAGACTTGGATTGCTCATAAAAAGCATATTCGAAGCCTTGAAATGTACAACCAGCGTTTTCTTCGTCGTATTATTTGATCCACTGGAGTAATCATATCACGAATGTCTCAACCCTACAACGCTTCAACTATAAACCTGTAGATGATATGATTGTTAAAGTACATTTGAGGTCGACTGGACATGTGACACCCATAGGTGATCATAGGCTACCAAACCGCGTCTTGTAACGCCAAAACGCGGGGAAGTAGTGGGCAAGCGAAGGATTGGTGGGCATAGAAAGCACTATAAGGACAGTCTGCAAGAGTCGCTGATTTTGTGCGGGGCACCTGAGGACTGGGAGCAGATTGTTCAAGTCCATTGAAAATGGACAGCCATCTGTGCTCGTACTAATAGCGTCTCAACAGCAAGACGTGTGAAAAACAGTCATTGTACTGCGAACATGCGCCAGCATTGCCTAGCGACTCGGCAAGATCCACATGTCTATGATATATGTGGGAGAAAGTACGAATCTAGGATCAGGCTGTTTCCAAAAAGATCACATGATCAACTTGGAAGAGCAGCTAAAGATTGACGTTGCAGTGATGACAGGGTCCTCAACTACGAAACCTAGCAACGACGATGATATTCCCAGAAGGACTGAAGGAGATCCATCCGGGTACTCTTGAGACTGTATTATGGAGGAGAAGAATGAAATATAAGATTGGGTGTGATATTTGATGAGATATGGCCTTTGTTCCACATGTAACAAACATCACCATTAGGCCATATCTCCAGTGGGATTCATCTTGAGAGTGTGTATAAACGGAGAGAAGATGATGATGGTAAGATAAAAGAGAGTAATCTGCAATGAATGATAGAGAAAAATAATAATTTTAAAGCTGTTGTTGAAAGAAGCCATTGAGTTTATGATTCCGATAAGAAGAAGTTTCTGATTCCACAGTTTGACGGCATTAACAGTAATTATTGTGGAATAAGGGAAAGTGATGAATCTGGATAGAAAGGTATGGAGATCCGTACTGTCTGCCTACCCCGTAAGGAACATGGCGTGGGGATATGTATGTATATGTATATATATGATACTTCGTCCAATCTATTAATACGTAATTGTAAATCTCAAACTAAACAATTGGCACACGCAAATATCATTCAAATGCTAAGCGCTTAATTAAGTTCATCTATGCGTATGATTCGACAGATATCCGCGTCACATATCCACGGGGGATTCCATTTATATACCTAAAGGTACATCCACAAACACGAGCCTAGACTTATTATGTCCAATGTTGCCAATTACACGATGCTATGTGGGAACGACAAATCAAATGGGAATACAACCATTTTCATTAATACTCGACAAATACACGTCAAGATAGAAAGTCTAGTGTTTAGAACGGTCGCCTGTCAACGGGAGGCATCGGTTCTCTACAAGAAAGTGTTTTCTATTTTTTTTTTCTAAATATCATAGTAAGTAAAAATAACTACACATATGAAATGTATTCGACTCTATATCAGTGATAATTAAATTTTATTTCTTTTTAAATATTAATTGCATTATACTTTCGTTGTATACATTACAATCTGACGGGCTTATGGACATGTGGCAATCGCTTCCAATCAACGAATAAATTTAATAAAAAAGTATATAAAAACAAACATTATGTGCAAATATGAGAAGGCAGTATAGATGAAGACCAAGCAAAGTATGGTTGTATCAAATGAATGATAATTTAAATATCAAAATTCCGAGTAATCGAAGCAGTGGTATGAGAAGGTGTATGGATGTAAAAAAGACAAAAAATCTTTGCTACTATTAGAAAGTCTCTCTTATCTGAATACCCTGAGAGGGAGACAGCGTGATGATATTACGTAGTTGGTTTTTTTTATCATAATTTTTATATTATAGTTTGAATTAGTAAAGAGCCATTGCCGAAAAACTTTTAGACTATTTTGTAAATAATTGGTTACAAAATCTGTTTAAAACCTGTAATAAAAAAAATAACAAATATTTTATGCATGTCCGACCTTTAACTTTATAAATTTATCAGTCGGAGGCTTTCCCGTTTTCCATGTTTTTTACAGCTTTTAAAATGTTCCAAACGGTCACCATTTTCCACTATACCAGACTCGCCGTGGTTTCTTCAAGTGTCGCCACTTTCGTACAGTTTTTCAAAATATTCCTCCAACGACAACTTCCTTCTTCTGACAAACCCTTCTATTCTAATATTTGATTCCAATCATACCTCCCGTATCGTTTTTCCGATGTATTTTATTTGCTTCCTTTCAAAACATTTTTATAATTTCTCCCACACTCATACTCAACTTTCTACATTCATCTCTAAATTTATTTGTCTTTTCCTCAACCAGTATTTTTGTTTTTACTTCCCATTATTTGTACTCTCTCTCTTTTTTTCCAACATTCTCCATGCTCTATTTTCCCTTTCACGCTGTCTTTAACTTTCTTGTCCCACCATGCATCCCCTTTTTTTTTATCGTTCGCCATGTCACAGACATATGGTGATGTGTCTACCAAAATATTTCCTTTCAAATAATTATTCTTCAATACTTAGTCCTTAACTAATCATTTCACATAAGACCACCATAAAGAAATAAGCCCGCCAGATTATACTCTACAGAACAAAAGCGTAAAATAATACAATCTGTCAATTAACCAATAATTGATATTGCAGTCCAAGATAATACACATTAATTTTCACATTTTTTTCATATCTATATAGTATCAGCTCAAATAAAATAAGAATTGTTACATACTTGTTTGACGCACATAAGCTTAAATCAAGAAAACATCGATTAAACCTGTTCGATGCAAACGGGCAACCCTCATGACAGCGGACCCTATCAATGTATGTAATATACCATTTTTAACTTGTGTACTCTCATGAGCCAATATATGAGTCGTTTAGTATCAAAAACAGCAATCTGTCGATTTAGCGTGAATTGAATTAAAACCGAGGAAATGTTCCTATTGTAAAACTACACACTTTTAAATGTTTAACATACATGGTAACAAAAACAAAAATATGATATAAGGGTTATTGTTGTTTGTGTTACCATGTAAACATTTAAAAACGTATAGTTTTACAATAGGAATATTTCCTCGGTTTTAACTCGATTCACACTAAATCGACAGATTGCTGTTTTTGATACTAAACGACTCGTGTATTAGCCTGTTTATTGTGTGGGAAAAGACTCACTGCGCCGAAATATCAGCACTGCATTTTATAGACCGCTGTTAATGTTACGTATTTGTAAATATCGTAAAATTATCTTTCACAGGTTGGGGTATATTTTACAGAAAAATAAAGTGTTCTTTTTGGAAATATTGTATATATATTTTTTAGCATGTTAGCATTTTGGCATGCATTTTAGCATGTAGCATGTTACCAAGTTCTCTCTTGTGTTCTGTTCACTTTGTTTAATGTTTTTTTTTCGAGAATTTTCCCCTAAATTGACTATTGTTATATTTTACACTATATGTATATTAGACAAATAGTATATTAGACAAATAGTATACAGTTAAGGTTTAAATTATGGGGAAAAATTTAACGAACAAAATAATTTGAAATAATATGTTTATTTATGTTTTTTTTTTAATTTTATTATATTTTATAGTGTTTTTATTGAAAACTACCTTTTATTCTACACATGATATGTTTTTAATGTAAAACGAATTAGATTTAATTTTGCATGTTCCTTTTAAATGCCTTATGCCAAAAAAGTTAATACATACTCAATCTTGAGATCAAATCTTGTAATATCACTGCAAATCTCATCGATTGAACTTTGGCGTATATTGTATAATTCACAATCTCAAAACGATAATCATTTTCTCCCACACCCTGTTAAGATAAAGACTCGGGTACACTGCACTGTACACGATCTGAAACTCAATCTCACACGAGACAGCATACGAACACCACATGCGTGATCAATATGGCATTCGGATGCAGTCAGAGCTCGATGCAGCAGAATTCATTATGCATACACGTGATGGAACTCCAAATTGCATGGCCTATAATTGAAAAGTCATTATTCTGTCGTATGTGGCTATTCTGTAATACCTTACTCCCATACCTTATGCAGTTTGATATAAATTCTATGTCAAAATGCAAAGCCTTATATTCAAATTCTTTTTTTAACATAGGGTTAATAAAATATCGTAATTTTCATCGCAAATATCGTAATTTATTTAGTTAAGCCTTTCATACAAATATATAACATCTGGTGGATTTATTGTTTTAAAGCAGTTACTTCCTATCGAAAGAAATTGTCTTAAAGGAAGACACATGAGTGTTGCGGCTGACATAGAAAGAAAAAAACAATTCCAGAACCCAAGACACTCCTTATACGGTCACCAATATCGAGATTGTAATCCAGGAATAGTGTATTAATTTATTTAATACTTTCATTGCAAACATAATCCGTGGGTTAATTGCCAGGCGGCAATCTCTTCCAACACACCAAACAAAATTAAATGAAGCAAGTTACATGGTCGCAAAAAACATTCAAATGATTATCCATCCCCACGAAATCCATGAATATATACGTGAACATACGCTCATAAGCCTCACAAAGACGAACAATCCCCAGAACATTCCTTTTCATATAAAATGAGGTATTATCGATCAAAGGAAAAGAAAGGGATGGTGGAGGGGAAAGAAAAATATCAGGAATGAAACTAGTTATATTACTGACTAGAAATTAAGAGTTTTTTCAGTCGCTTCTTAAAGCATACTTGAATGGAGCGAGGCTAACATTGGTTTGTAACTGATTCCAGAGTCTCACTGCATAGACAGTAAAGAACGATGTAAAAAGGAAGAGCGGTGAACTGGAAAGGCCAATAAACAATCTATGTTTGAGCGTAGCGCTTGTCTATGATCGGAATGACGCTGAAAATTTTCGGTGGGATAAGAAGAGGTAACGGGGTGGCTAAGGATATAAATAGATAGTTTCATGAAGAGATCGTAAGAACTGACGATTCATCCTGATAAAGCGCGTTTTATTAAGTAGAAAAAAATTACATCTGACGACTAGATGAAACTCTCGAAAAAAGATGACACCTGAAAATAACTGCCTTGACGAACCTTGCTCTTGGACAATACTAAATACACATCGAATAAGAGTCATTAGATGTTAGGTGAACATGCTGAGATGAGGTCACTTGAACGAAAGTAGCGTTGGGATTGTGGGGATGTACACAACTCACGACACACGCTGATTTGTACAACAACTACATGATCTAGGCAGAATTTGAATGCGAATGATAGGATAACTTTTGTTACTTTATGCTGAAAAGATGTGACATAATTGATGGTCTGGACACAAAAATGAATAAATGGAATGTATTTTTTGGCTGTGTTATAAAATAATAGCAAATAAAACATCCATTTCGAGTTTTTACAAGATACGAGTATGCGCATTGGCTGATGATAGTCATCGAGATATCATTGTTTTCAAAATTTGACACTAATCATTGAGTTGTCTCAGTAGCCCAACTATTTAAAAAAAACCAGCGCACAAACATCCCTTGATGGGTTTTTATGATATAATAAGCTTATCTGAACACTGTATGTGCGAAATTATTAAGCCAAAAAAATGATAATTTTATGATTATTCACTAAGCACTTTTATGCAAATAAATTCAGCGTTTTTATTACTTTAAAGTAATCTCTTCCAATTAACAAATGTTTCTTTGATATTCAATTATGTTGTATATAATCGTGTCTTGAAGATATCATAAAAAAAACATTTTCAGGATAACTAACAAAAGTCAAAATAAATTATAAATCTTAAAAATTAGGATGACAATTGTACAGAAGTAAAATACGTAGTACATTATGGAAAAAATAGGATGACAATTATACAGAAGTAAAATACGTAGTACATTATGGAAAAATTAGGATGACAATTGTACAGAAGTAAAATACGTAGTACATTATGGAAAAATTAGGATGACAATTGTTCAGAAGTAAAATACGTAGTACATTATGGAAAAATTAGGATGACAATTGTACAGAAGTAAAAATACGTAGAACATTATGGAAAAATTAGGCAGACAATTGTACAGAAGTAAAATACGTAATACATTATGGAAAAATTAGGATGACAATTGTATAGAAGTAAAATACGTAGTACATTATCGAAAAATTAGGATGACAATTGTACAGAAGTAAAATACGTAGTACATTATGGAAAAAACTTTTTTCTTTGTCAATAACGATAAAGTTGAAGCAAATCTGATTAAACCAGT
The DNA here is from genome assembly GCA_949825065.1 of Odontocerum albicorne. NCBI lineage: Eukaryota > Metazoa > Arthropoda > Insecta > Trichoptera > Odontoceridae > Odontocerum > Odontocerum albicorne. The sequence continues at coordinate 29,536,682 of OX463849.1, read as the reverse complement.
TACATTATTCCAAAGTCGAGCCAAATGAACTGAGAAAGATGCTGTGTGATGCGTTGGTACAAAAAGAATTCGGCCATCACCAGATCAAAGAAATGGTCCATGCTCAGAAACGAAAATCGACTTTTTCACGCAGATACTGAGGCTAGCTTGGATTATTTAATGCTCTAAAGACGGTTGACAGAATGTGGAGATTTTCTCGCTGTCTTGTTTTAATACATTGAAGTCTGGCACGTTATTCAGATACATTATCATATTTAATCCATTGAAGTCTGGCACGTTATTCAGATACATTATCATATTTAATCCATTGAAGTCTGGCACGTTATTCAGATACATTATCATATTTAATCCATTGAAGTCTGGCACGTTATTCAGATACATTATCATATTTAATCCATTGAAGTCTGACACGTTATTCAGACACATTATCATATTTAATCCATTGAAGTCTGACACGTTATTCAGATACATTATCATATTTAATCCATTGAAGTCTGGCACGTTATTCAGATACATTATCATATTTAATCCATTGAAGTCTGGCACGTTATTCAGATACATTATCATATTTAATCCATTGAAGTCTGGCACGTTATTCAGATACATTATCATATTTAATCCATTGAAGTCTGGCACGTTATTCAGATACATTATCATATTTAATCCATTGAAGTCTGGCACGTTATTCAGATACATTATCATATTTAATCCATTGAAGTCTGGCACGTTATTCAGATACAATATCATATTTAATCTATTGAAGTCTGGCACGTTATTCAGATATATTATCATATTTAATCCATTGAAGTCTGGCACGTTATTCAGATACAATATCATATTTAATCCATTGAAGTCTGGCACGTTATTCAGATACATTATCATATTTAATCCATTGAAGTCTGGCACGTTATTCAGGTACAATATCATATTTAATCCATTGAAGTCTGGCACGTTATTCAGATACATTATCATATTTAATCCATTGAAGTCTGGCACGTTATTCAGATACATTATCATATTTAATCCATTGAAGTCTGGCACGTTATTCAGATACAATATCATATTTAATCCATTGAAGTCTGGCACGTTATTCAGATACATTATCATATTTAATCCATTGAAGTCTGGCACGTTATTCAGATACATTATCATATTTAATCCATTGAAGTCTGGCACGTTATTCAGATACATTATCATATTTAATCCATTGAAGTCTGGCACGTTATTCAGATACATTATCATATTTAATCCATTGAAGTCTGGCACGTTATTCAGATACATTATCATATTTAATCCATTGAAGTCTGGCACGTTATTCAGATACATTATCATATTTAATCCATTGAAGTCTGGCACGTTATTCAGATACATTATCATATTTAATCCATTGAAGTCTGGCACGTTATTCAGATACATTATCATATTTAATCCATTGAAGTCTGGCACGTTATTCAGATACATTATCATATTTAATCCATTGAAGTCTGGCACGTTATTCAGATACATTATCATATTTAATCCATTGAAGTCTGGCACGTTATTCAGATACATTATCATATTTAATCCATTGAAGTCTGGCACGTTATTCAGATACAATATCATATTTAATCCATTGAAGTCTGGCACGTTATTCAGATACATTATCATATTTTTTTTAAATTAAAAATAAACCTAATTTAAACGTTTTAATATTTTTGATTATATGGATAAAGAACTTTTTGTTAAATATTTAGTACTTTTTTTTACCAGGCATGCACAACCGCCATTCGGTAATAATTATCTAAAAAAAAATCGAAATGTTGTACTAATCAACGTATGTCAGAAATTCAACAGTATTAAACACGTCATTCAGCTCTGGATTTGGTTACTCAAATTCAAATCAACATTTTAAAATTGTAATTTAATATAGACTGATTTTCGGAAAATAGACATCATTTAAAAAGTCAATGTTAATACTGTCGAAAATATTAACCCTTACTTTTCACGTATCCGAAAAGTTTAGAACGGTAGTAAAAATCCAATAAGAAACATCATTATTTATACAGCTTTCAGGAAATCCATTCAATTAAATATTTTTTCATTCATCCTACATTTAATATACTCGTATTTATTTCTTCCTAAATAATCGTATGCGGATTAACAAAACTAAAAAGTTTGATTTATTCAAAGAGTGTACTTAAAATAGAAGATACATTTTACACTGACTCGAAAATAACATCATTATTTATTTCTTTTTTATGTTTATTATTGATATACTAACGAAACATTATACTTCGAAACCTGTGTTACCATTCAACTTAAAATACGTTTTATTTTTTTGCAACAGCATACCATTATTACAAAAAGTATTCAATGTTTTCTAAGCAGCATAAACTAATGGAGATATGAATGGTTGATTTATAGTGGTTTGAAATTATCTCAATACTAATTGATCTGCAAGGCGGGTACATAAAAAAACTATTACGAATACTTTATATATTAGTGAATCAGCCGTGATAAAAATGGTCGCAAACCTCCGTTCTGTCAAATTGTTAGACATGGAAATATTAATTTAGAATTCTAAATATGTATGTCATATTATGTTTTATATTTCATACTTATTTATTTATATGAACACCCTTTATTTGCATGAGGTGCATGATCGCGCGATAACGCATTGGACTTCCGTCGTCGGTTTGAACCTCGCGTTATGCTACTCCCCTCGAACGACACAGGCACTTTTTTCCGCCTAGTGTTCGAGGGTATAAGGTATCTTGTAACAAAAATAATAAAACCAGTAGTGAGGGTTCAACACATTAAAGACAGAATATATATAATTTTTTTTTTAATATTACATTAAAAACAATATTAAAGAAAGAAGTATCAAATCGTATAAAATCACATGTTAACAACACAATACGGAGGCGTCCACAGGCGCACAGTCCGCATTGCGTAAAAAATACAAACACCAAAGACAAGTCATTGAAAAACAAACTGAATTCAAAATATAAATGATGGAATCAGACAGGTGCAACTTATAAAATCTACTTCAGCATGGGGGAAAACACAAAAATAGATTAAGTAAATAAAAAATTTACAATAATCATTTAAAAAACGGTTCAAAAAAGTTCTTTTGAAGTCCTCGAAAGACACGCCATATTCCATTTCAAGGCTCGGATATTCTGAAGTGTTTCCAAATATCCTAGCCGTGAAATGTAATACCGCGTGTCTTACAGCCTTTTCAGGCACTCATTATACAGGTAGTCGTCGACTTACGACCGCACTCGGTTCCGATAAACAGGTCGTTAGACGATCCGATCGTCGGTCGGCTTATGCAATAATTTCCGTACATATGTAAATTATAGTGCATGATGATATTATAAAACTGTTTTCTATGTTTTTGTTATAATCAGTGTATCACAACTGTCATTTATCGGGTTTCTCTATGGTTTCTTTTTTTTAATTATTTTTCGAGTTTGTCTTTATTTTCTGTATCATATCATATCAACATGCAGCTAGTATTCGAATATCTTGGCATATTGCTTTGTTTTTTTTTATTTCTACATTTGTTAGGATTAAGTAAAAAAATATGCTTCAGTAAAATGGGTTTTAAATATTATATAAATAAAACATATAAAAATACAAAATACAGGTGTTTGTTATACATATAAACTTTTTACTGGCTGCTTGTTTATTTTTTTTGCATAAACATGGTGAGCTTTGTCTGGATTGTTTGTTTCTTCTTCTCCTCGTATATTTCACGATATGTGCGAAACACGCCGTATGCCATCCGTTCAATCCTTGCAAATCGTTCGATGTTTGGGTCCAGTTTTTTAAAATGTGCAAGAAATTTTCCTTCTCCGTTTTGTAGACATCTCGGAAGGGCTTAAAAATGCTTATAACAAGACATCACATCCTTATTGGACGAAGCCGCAGCTAATACTGACCGCGACGCGCACATGCCCATAGTAATACAATATGTAGCGTACATGGACTGCTAGCGCCACGCTTAGCACAGGCGGACAACCGATCGCGGATTGTGGTTGTAATGTCGAACAGTCGTAAGTCGCGTAGGTCGTAAGTCGGCGACTACCTGTACTCGTACAAACTAGCTCCAAAAACGTTCGAGACTGCAGCGTACTCATTTCCAATCCTGTGTAGTCTAAGTATGGGAGAATTCGCAAAATAATTTGTTCTGTGGTAATTATCACACAGAAATGTGTCCTGTTGCCTCATGATTCTTGTCGGGACTCGAATGCTAATCAATTTCAAGAAACAATTGAAAAGTACAATCCAGTCCTCTATTATTCATATATCGTCTTATATTTACAATGCTTTGGAATTAAATGTGATGTAAAGAGACTTTAGATTTTTTTCAAAAGCGGTTTTTGCATATTCAATTTCAGTTCCAGCATGCGGAATTCATGAAAAGTAAGAAAGTTTAACATGTGGGCAAAAATTCCTGGAAAAGATTTGATTCAAAAGTATTCACTTGGAAATGTGACGATTGTAGGGATAAAACGTCTTGTATATTAATTTAAAATACGGCTTCCAGTGGCGTCCGACCTTTGAAGGTCACTATTTTCATCGTAATGATTTAAATTATTTATATTCGATCGTTAGAGCTTTACCTTAACAATATAAGAAAATAATACATTAATAAAACAATAATAAGTATCCTTATTTTTGTGTAAAAGGCACTATATTACTTCGGTCCAGAATTCTGGATAACCCTGGGCGTTCTACTAATCATTTCCTCTTGGGGGCAAAACTTTGGTAAGACTAAATAAGGTACATGTCCTCGCCAAGATTGCTCCGTGCTGCAGCAGTGCTGAGAGACCCAACCAATTGAATAACCTCAGACATCCTTTCCGTAACCACCAGCTCTTAACCCCTGTGTCGAAATCCAGGAACAGCTTGACTAGGGCCATTAAGCTAGGATGAACGAGTGGGGAGAAATATTGGGCCGCAACGGGTAGATTTGTTTTCTTAAAATAATAACCACCTGTATTTTAGCTGCCCTGGAGGATCTCTAAATCTCTAAACAGGTTCCGTGCAGGAAATGGGAGAAATAAGGGCATCTCAAAATGAAGAATGATACGTGATGGATTGACTTTCTGAAACCTGGTGTTTCTAGTTTCTGAGAAGCCCCAGTGCCTTGCGCCAAACAATATGTTATAAAAATTGAACGATCCAGCAACTCGTTACGATACATTCAAAGAAATGCTCGAATTGAGAAGAATCGTGTTGAAAATCAATTTAAAAGAGGTCAAGGGGAGTTTGAATGGGTATATCAAATATTGATTCTGATCTCTACCATGTATAGTCAGTCAAATTATTTATGGGTTATGGGAACAGTTGGTTGCTTGTGGACTACAGAAAAATATAAATTCAGATATAACACAGTTTAAAAGTAAAACTAGTCCTTTAGTGGATCTACAAGGGATCGAACACTTTTATTGTACACAGTACCATTTGACAGATTCATCGGCATCTGGCAAACTCTTCAAATCGACAAAAAAAATTAAATAAGACATAAGAGAAAACCAAACTAGAACCTCTTTAAAAAAAAATCTGGGTACTTACGGGAATCAAATAGGCAACCCCCGGAGGGAAGGCGTCTTATCAACTAAACTACGAAGGTAGTCTAATCGATTTATAAAATTTTCGTGCCTCTAACAACAATTCTTCTAGAAATGAAATGCTTTTGAAAACTACCCCTACATACCTACACTCCAGACGAAGGGGGCTGTTTCAGTATGGGTTCCACCCTCCTCCTCTGGCTAGGCTGCCTGTATTCATATTTATGGGCCTCACAAGACGTGATGGGATTCGAGATTTGACGGACCGAAAGTTCACAATTTCCAAATGAATTCAGCGTTGGGTTTACACATATGATTAACTAGGACGCCTGCAGAATTTATAAAAGCTGAAATGTTCATTATTTTGTAACGAACGCAACTTTATGATTTTTTCGAAAAGAGGTAGACAATTGGGATATATTACACTGTTTGTACTCTACTCAGCTCAACATATCTCTTCTATTCAACTTTACTTCATATTTACATTAACAAATATTTTTCACCCAACTTAAACTTATACAAACATACGTGTATTTAAGGTATTGATGATCTTTGTCACTTAATTAATAAGATACCTGTCTCCCAACCCGGAAGTGTCGGATTCGTTCCTGTTAGTACCCTTTTTTCCAAATTAACTCCAGTCTGGTTCTCACTTAAGCCATCTTCAACATCTTATCCGTTTAAAAGAAAAATATAACTACAAAGCATCAAGCTTACCAAGGTGTATTTTATACAACGAAATATAATAGCAATAAAGCAACATTTTTTTGTGAAATTTAATATAATATTTTAAATTTAGAAATAAGCGATATTATCTACAAATACAGGTTAATAAATACGCGGAATGAAGGGGGAAAAGGGAAAAAACTATTTTTCATTTTTCCTTTTCAATATATTCAACATTAACCCTAATACACTTTTCAGATATTTCAATAAGTTTATTTATGTCTATGAAAAAAATTGCTTTTGCCCTCAAATTAAGCCGAAATTGCACTTTTAACTTCTTCATCATCCATATTTTTTTCTCCTCAAAGTTTTTTTTTTTCATATTTGGAAACAAATAATAGTCAGACAGAGCCAGATATGGGCTGTAGAGAGGGTAATTTAATGTTTGGGAGCCACAATTGTGAAGAGCAGCCAATGCAGATTTGCTTTTATGTACAGGTGCATTGTCATGCAAAAGAAGCACCCCTTTTTCCGTTTTTCTCTGATTTTCAGCTTCACAGCTTCTTTTAACTGCTTTAGCAGACCAGAGTAGTACTATACAGTTATTGTGATGCCCTTATCTATGTTATGTTGATTGTCAAAATGTATCGCCAAAAAATTGTAACGATAATTTTTCTAGCCGATTGCGACACTTTGAACTTCTTAAGGAAATGTGTGTCCTTTTAATGCAACTGCATGGACTCCTGTTTTGACTTACACTTCCACTTTTTATGGGAAACTTTATGACGGCACGACATTCTCATTTGTTTAAAAAGACTATGACACTTGTAAATCATCGTTTTTTTCAAACAGCAAACATTTCTTCCAAAATGATTTGAGGTGTTTTTCTTTGTTTTATGAGAAACTTAATGATGGCGCGATACTAATTTTTTTCCATACTTGGGATATTATTAACGTTAAACATACTCTTCCGGCGATATCTTAAACAATACTGTCAAAATCAGACTAAAACTTGGTGAACATATTAATAATGAGTCATATTAGCGGAACATGTGCATGCGCACTACCGCCCCCTCCCATAATCCCTTCACTCCGCGAATGTATTGACCTCCTCTCGTATTAAGTTTAATTGCATTTTTATTAAATATAGTACAAGTACCAGATATGGAAAGTCTATTCTCTAAATATATTAATAATCCTTTTAATATTATCAGAGATGAGCGATTCTTGAAATTAAATGTGAAATATCTGAAGTCGTTCATAATCTTCAGCCTTCAAGTGCCGATAAAAAAGAAGATGAAATATTATTAAGAAACTTCTGTACTCTCAATATAAGAAAAATACAGAAGAACTGTTAGCATATATCTAAAAGCATTGTTTCAAAGAACAATAATTGAAGCGGTGGGGCGGAGTGATAATAAACATTAGTATAAGTAACCCTTAATCCGCAGTACGAGTGTGATATGATATACGTTTTATCACACCCTTCGGATCGTCAAATAGTTCTTACAATTATGCTATTGTGGGTAGACGAAGGGACTGTCAGCAGTTCTGAAGTGGAAATAATTCACTGTTAAACGTTTTGAGTGTTCCATTCCTTAGGAAAGTGATGAGATGAATTATGACAATTATCATTCTGGTTAATACTTATATAACCTATAAGACGAATTGAAAAGTTCAAATGTAAAACAACAGAGATCAATGGGTGGTATACAAATGTCAAATGATAAAAGTATGCTGATTGAATTATGCTGATTACATCGTGCTGTTATGGATGAACTACAGAGTCTAATGAATTATGTATGAGAGATGTGAATAGAAATATTATAAAGGTTACGAAATTTAAAAAAAAACATGAAAAAAAGTACGGTATATGAGTGAGTTATGAAAATACGGTATATGAGTGAGTAATGAAAGTACGGTATATGAGTGAGTAATGAAAGTACGGTATATGAGTGAGTAATGAAAGTACGGTATATGAGTGAGTAATGAAAATACGGTATATGAGTAAGTAATGAAAGTACGGTATATGAGTGAGTAATGAAAGTACGGTATATGAGTGAGTAATGAAAGTACGGTATATGAGTGAGTAATGAAAGTACGGTATATGAGTGAGTAATGAAAGATAAGATCAAGTGAATGATATTTTGAAAGGAGGAGATGTAAAAAGTCAGAAAATTGTAAGAGTTTTAAGATGTGGTGGATGGATGTATTATATTTGCAAAATATTATATTTTGTGTATTGTTTATGGTTAAGGCATTAACATTGTGGAGGTTTAAATACATTGTAATTTGTTTTATCAAACACTGCTTATTGCTCTTTTTGTGGAATAAAAAGTGTTTGATAAAAACAAACTACATTTTTTGAGAAAAGCTGATTGTTCACGATCAGTTTTCGCTAGCTAACCTACATTGGAAGCGATTACAAAGTCATAAGCTCTACTATATGATGCCCTGAAAGATTATATTTATGTTTGCATCGAATGTGTGTGAAGGTGTGACTCTATAGCCACAATCGGAGTTATCACCGTGAATTTATAATATTTAAATATAAAATTACCCAAAAAGAAAATACACCCCTTTGATCCACACACTACTGTAAAATAAATAGACGATAAGATATTGAAGGAAGGGAGGCGGGAGTAACAGAGTGACGATTATTATTCGGGAACAATTACACACGCTTTGTGATGGCGGGAAGGCATTAGCGGCTGCTGTATGTATGTGTGTGTGCCCCTCTACACTAGTGAGGCTGCGTCTGCCTTTATCTCTAGTGATTCTCAACAATTTTCATCTAGAATGATAGTTTTTTATTTTATTTCATTCAAATATATGGTCCCAAAACCTTAAGTTCAACAATGCAAGATAATTATAAAAACAATTAAGCATATTAATAAGGCAAGGATATTTTATGAAAATTATAATAAAACGCTTTTATAATTCTTATTTAATCATAAACATGTGTTTCGCTGTACAAAGTCCTTATTAAACTGCCATTTATGATTATTGTAACTACAGTTAAATAAATCAATATAAGTTTATTGATAGCAACAAAGTAGGTACATATATGAATACATTCCAAAATTTCACATACATATCAAGATAAATAGCAGAAAACACTTTAAAACGAGAAGCTATCATAAGATCTGGTCTCACTTCATAACATCCCCACGACCAAGAAACGCGCAATCAATATATGGCAAGCCCGGCCGCGAGAACATCATATGTTTTTTTTTCCCGACAGAGGTCACAGGTAAAACACATTATAAGATTTCGGTCACACACGATTTCAATAAATTGAATTCAGCGCTAAATCATATTTTTATTCTGCCTTGACTTTGACCACGGATTCGATAAGACGATAAGACTGTCCAGATTCGATAAGACGGTTCGGATTCGATAAGATAAGCCACCATTCTATGCCACAGGATCAGCAATAGCAAAAGCCTTGTCAGAATGCCCCACCCTATTAGTTAAAATATAGTTAAATTATCTATTCTCTAGAATTATTTAATCATATTCAATCTTCAGCAGCATTCTCAGTGACACCTCCCGTCCCACTAGTTGAAAGTTACTGATCTACCCTATGTTACGTTATGTGGTTTGACTAGCCTATCTTGCCCCGCTAGTTATCTTCTGCACTGGGAATACACTGCGTATCTACACACAACTCGACTATCGTTTTGCGCGTCATCGCATTACAGGGTGGTTTGGAACAATAGATTTTTCGATTAATAACCATTCGACTTATTTTAAATAATAACGATAATTGATTAATTACCTAAAAAATATGCCTTTTTCTTCCTCTAGTCTCTTAGGAAGAAGCTAGTTGATTCATTCGTGCTTGATGGTCGCAACCGTCACCTTTCTATCTAATATTTTTAATTTTTCAATATGAATGTGTTTGATTCCTGAGTAAGAACTTATTTAAGAAGAGTTTGCTCTCTGAACAACGCAATATTAATTATTTTTCTATAATTAACATTATTTTTAAACAGTGGATATATTCACTCTATAGTTTTATTTTTGTGAGAAAGCATTTGGTATAATATTTCCTATAGTTTTGTATTGTATTCAGCATAATCTGTCAGGTTTATTACAATGTAGCAATCTCTTTTAGAAGTCTGAAGATATTTAAGGGGTCAGAAGTGAAAAACTTTCTCCACAAATACAAAATAAAGGAGAAAAAAAATTACAGACTTAAACAACATTGTATGAAAATGTGCAGTCATATTTTCCAAACAACAAATGTACGCAAACATAGTAAATTTGTATTTCATACATCAGATTACAAAAAATCAGGTCATGCAATGAAACAGTCGGTCATTAAAACAACCTCTAAATTGTTGACACTTTTTTTCAATGAAAGTTACGACATTCAGAACATTGTTGATAATTTACATTTTTTTATTTAATAAAATAATATATAGTACAAACGTACACAAATGTACGCTATGTATACAAATGTATATCTTGAGAACTAATCAAATTTATGTGTTATAACTATGAAGCAACTTCATTTTAATTTCAGCTTATCATTTTATTTTTAATAATTTTAATATATAATATAATTTCTTAACAATAGTTAACACATTCACACTACTAATGACTAGATAACAATTAGTTTATTAATTATTTAGCAAGTACGTGTCCACTCGTTCAGGCTACTTGCATTCCATCAAATTCACTCAGCCCTTGATTATCACATCATCTGTTACCTGACTGTACGAGTATGTGGACTAGTCAGGACACAGATGATGTTTCGGGAGCCTGTGCTTATAACGGAGAGATAGATCGGACTTACTCTCGTAAGCCCCCAGGACAGCGGCTAGAAGATCGCTAGTTAATAATTTATACTCGGAGTGTCGGTCCGATTTCAGGACAACTTACTCCTTCATTTGATATTGTGAAACAGACTTGGGTTGTTTATTTTGAATATTTGGTGGTGGTGTTAAAAACTTTGTAGAGAGAAAAGGATAGGACGTGGTTCATAAATTATAAAATACACATGTTATAAAATACACATACGTTACTTATTTATATACTTATATTTCTATATGTCACGAACGTTAATATATATGTATACAGAGAGAAAGGATAAGGTTGTTGGTTGAAAGAGATTGTCACCTAACAATAAGCCCACCAAATGATATTTGTAATAAATGTGGTAAATAAATAAAACAATTTTTTTTTTTTAAAGTATTTGAACTCCAATTTTATTTCAGAAAAATCTCGGTACGCGATGGCTTGGAGTAAAAAGAAACGGTCTATGAATACAGACTATTTAAAAAGCATTGGTAAGCAGTACATAGATGGCCAATGTACAACCCGCAGGTCAGATCAGGCCCGCGAGATTCATGTCTGTGGCCCGCTTAGGCAAGCAGCGTGATGTAACACGGCACATAAGCGCAAGCTAATAATGCAGTGGGCCTAAACATTACTTTGACACATAATCTTTCGTACTTATTCTGTTGTTATAAAATTATTATATTGCTATATCTCTATCTGGAAACAACTCTAGAATTTTATTATCAGTAAACACTTTATTATCAGAATAATTTTTTTTTCCGTCTACAAATTGTTCTCTTTTATGACTTGTTCTCGGTCTTCTTGGACAACAGAACAGCCTGGATGCTGGGCAGAACGCCATTTTAGGTATCTGACACGCCGGACAAGAGCTTGTTCAACTCCTTGTCATTGCGAATGGCCAGATGTAGATGTCTGGAGATGATTCTGGTCTTGTTATTGTCGTGGGCTGCGTTGCCGGCCAACTCCAGTCTTCAGTCGCGAGGTATTCCATAACGGTGGCGAGGTAGATGGAAGCTCTGGCCTGCCCCCTACAGTGCCCAAACGGACAAATTTTCTTTCGAAATTTTCAAAATCTTTGCTGGCTCGCTGGCCCTCACATTCACCTCAAATACGGACCAAATCAACTTGAGTTACGCTACCTCAGTTGACAGAAAGGTCCGTAAACTTGTCGCTTCACGACCTCCCTCGACTTCGGATTTCTTCACTCCGCAAGAAATCCACTAAATATTTCGGCAAAGTTGCATAGGGCATACAGGGAACTACAGACTGGCACAGTTAGAACGGGATTTTGCGGGATATTTTATTCTTTTTTCGAAAGAATAGATAAAACCAAAATAACAGGTATCCTTATAACCCGTAATACTTAGCGTAAAAAATATCCGTGCCATTCGAGGGGAGTAGCACAGCGCGGGGCTTGAACCGATAACCTTTCGCACGGAAGTCCAGTGCGTTACCGCGCGGCTATGCACCTCATAAAAGCGGCCATGTACCTCATAAACATTCCATGCACTTCATTATGATGATATATGATGCGTTGAAATAGAAAAAGCATTGTCGTCACCATCGTTGATGTTCTTCAAAAAGTGAATCAAAAATAATATGCCTCTCTTCAATAGCATAGCTGGTTTTTCTTGTTTTTCATCTCTATATTAAAAATGTGAGTTAAAAATTAACAATAAAATGTGAAAAAATGGTCTGGATGGTTAGAATGAATGTCACTAGAAATAAACCCGCCATATTTGATACTATAGAGATATATAAACGCCAATCTTGTATATCATCGGTTGATTTACTATAGCAAAGTTTACAACTAAACTTATGAGCTAATAAATAAACTTAATTTTTAAATCGCTGTAATTAAAAAAAAATATTAATTAGAAAATCGGCACTTATACCATTCAATCAAGAATGAAAAAAATCGTTATACGAGTAGTTTAAAATCTTTTCAACATCCTCACCCAAATCAATCAATTTTAGCCCCTTATCCATAAGTTGCCAAATATAATCCTTCAAGTCTTCCCAGATGATCGATAAGACGCTTCATTAACCTCAGCACAACAAATTCTATCCGTTTAATCGGCAATCTAATTTTTCAAGTTAAGGAAAACAACATAATCAACCAGTTTACAGTCGATATATCGTGGAGTCAGACACTCCAGCAAATATGATATATAAACAGTTCTTTAATAATTGACATTACCGTGAGTTACGTTACCTCCATTGGTTTTTATTTTTTTTATTTGGACTCGTATGACTAAATAAATTACATGAACTAGTGAAGGGGACTAAACAAATTACATGAATTAGTGAAAGGGACTAAACAAATTACATTAATTAGTGAAGGGGACTAAACAAATTACAATATATTAATGTTTATTTATCACTTTTTACTATAGTTTATGTGTACAAGAATGTAAGTAGAAAAACTTCTGGCGTCATTACGGCCGGGCTTGCACTCCTCTAACGGTGGGGTATATCATGACTGAGAGAATGTTATGGAAAGAGTGTAGACCTTCTTTTCCACTGCCTAACATATATTTAATTACAGGATGTATATTTGTATTACACATTGTTATCAATAACACTATTTTAAATACATTTTAATTATATGGATTATACATTGTTAAACTCATTACCTGTTCTGAGACAGCTGACTTACAACAACGAAATTCACATATTAACATGCATTAATAGTTAGGGATGTGGCTTGACTAGGGGGATACTATGAGATGAGCTCAAAAAAAATATAACTTCTGTCTTAAATATATTTTTTTCTTTTGTTTAAATATGTGTGTAATTTCAGGAAATACAAGTATAATATATATGTGGATAAACATATATATTATACTTGTATTTCCTGAAGCTATCAATAAAACCTTTATTTATTAAAGTCATACTCTAAATATTCCAAAATCATTTGAGTGGGGTTTGCAAGTATTACTAAACCTATTTGACTTTTAAACCCTATCTTCTTCTTCTTCCTGGCACTGTCTTAACTCATTGCCTAGGTAGGCTGTTGGGGGTCGGCTCTTCTCGTTCTTCAGACTGTATGTTCTTCGCTTCTGGGTGTCACTTTCGTCTAGGCCGTTTCTCTGCAGGATTTTTTGAGTTATCCAGGAGTTCTTTGGTTTTCCTCTGGGACGGCTGTCGAGAAAGATCTACAAACATTGCCTAATTTACCGTATGGTCTGGTTGTCTCCGTCTTATGTGCCCGTACCATCTCAGCTGTCGCTCTTCCCGCTTACTATTTATGTCAGTGGACTCCCAGGCTAACACGAATGCGTGAGCTCTTAATTTTATCTTTCAGTGATTCTCCTGCCGACCACCTAAGCATTCGCATTTCTGCTGTTTCAAGTTGCCTAGAGTAGGAGCTGTACATAGTTCAGCATTCTGAGCCATACATAATCGCGGATCTAACGATAGTCTGACTTTTAAACCCGATTATTATAAATGTGTTTTCATACTTTTGATTGAGTAATTACTATTTGGTTTTTGTAAAGAAAAAATGTCAAGTATTTGTTGATAAAGGGAAAT